>CM051235.1:495569737-495844737 GCA_027917425.1 Gastrophryne carolinensis
GTAATGCTGCTCACTGCCTGTAATGTGGGGTCTGTGGGGAGGATTCTTTACACTGTCTGTACTGGGGTGATGGGGGGGGGTGGTATTTTAGCACACCATTTTGTTCCGAGTATTTTTTTCCCTCCAAATCCTACAGTTGTAACTTCTGTTCTTCAGCCTCCAAACAGAACATATACATATACATTCAAATGACATCAAGCAACCAAACAAGCATCCATCCTCCTGAATTAGGCACATATAAGATCATAATCCAAAGAGGCTACATACATCATGAATGAAAAGTAACATGCAGACATACCATTGGAAGCCTCACACTAGGACAAACATTTACACCATTTACAGATAAGTCCACTTATACGCTTAAAGTTTTACTAAGGGCAATCCCAATTGTTGTCCCATTGTCTTGGGCTACAAGTTGCACTGTCCTAAACTTAAATCTGTTTTTAAAAAGACCCTGTAGTTCCTACATTAACTTTAAAAGTATTAGAGCATTGGAGATGCAGAGAAAAAAATGAAGAGAAACAGTGGGTGTAGCAACAGTGATGTGATGTAAGCACACTGTGATGAGTGTGGGGGGGGGGAGTAGGGCGGGGATTCAAAGCTGCAGAGAGAGGCAGCCAATCAGGACATCTGGGCAGGAAGTGTTTCCATTCTTGGTCCACTGAAGGTTGATTGATGGACTAGGTCAGTGAGGTGGGGACTGAAAGCTGAACGAGGAAGTGATTTTCCTCCCTAAGGAGACAGGCAGAGGATGAATCACTACACACCAGCCACTCAATGAACGTTAAGCTACTGATTTTTAGTTTTTAACTTTTGACTTGCCCAAAACTTTAAACATATGAAACATTGTAAAGGTTAGCTCTGGACTCTCACATTTCCATGATTTGTAATAGGGCTCTTTCAGTGTACTTTCAGTGTACAGTGGCCTAAACTGTTCTTTCTGTTTCTTCTGTTCTATGCCGCCTTGTTATACTTATATAATTGTTGCATTTAAGTGAATTTAGGTTTTGCAAGAGGGTATATCGGTCTGCATGACTGTCAATATACAAAGAAGCAATTGTGACCTGGCGCCAAACAGTATTTTTTAACTATGTCTTGAAGCCTATTTTCTATCTGTCTTTGAATAAGTCCTTTCTCACATACAGTACATGCTTAGTTCATTGCATAATAGAGCTTTATTAAAAAAGTTTTGAAAATCTCAAGTACATGTATGGGGGACCTAAGTGCCTGCCGGCAATTTGAACACTTCATGACTTTTGTGTTTTCCTAGCTTGCACATTGTCATCTGTGAAATCGCATTGTCCATTCACATGACTCAGGAAGCAGCGTGCGCATGAAGTGGATATTTTGTCCTTTGAGAGGGAACCAGTGAAGGACACTTCATGCTGTGTGGGCTGATGGTCTTGGCTCACGCGGAATTAAACTGTCAGTATATGATGGCTCTATTTAATGCTGTTGCGCCAGGAAATTTAGTCAGATTTTGTTTTTTTTTTTCTTTCGTTATATTGTTTCCATTATAGAAATATTTCTGAGCACAGAGGTTAATGGACGTGTCACAGGATAATTGCAAGAGCTGCCAGAGATTCTTTGCAGTCAACAAGGTTTTCAAGTAGTTAGAAAAGAAAATGTTGACATTTTTAGTCTAAAAAAGTACACAATAAAATTAATTGAATAATATGTACCAAATATGTAATTTATTGTTTTAAACCGGACCTTCAGCGTGATTTAATGAAAAGCCCAAACTCTTAAAAAACGGTTCCCCAGCATCTAAAATTAATATATTTTAGGTTTTTAGTCACTAACTTATTATTCTTTCCCCCACTGGGCTGCAACTCTGTTCAGGAATTTAGGATACGGGCGCCGCCATCTTGACTCAGAAGCATCACACTTACTGAGGAGAGGAGAGTGGAATAAGGTACAGGGGAGCGGGTTATAGCTGTGCTTTGCTCAGACAGAGCATAGCTGGGGTCAGGTAACGGTCAGTAGTCCCAGAATGCAGAGCAGCACAGTCAGGAGGCACTTCTTGTTTGCAGGCTGCCTGATAAGATGGCGGCTTCCATAAGCCGCCATCTTGGATGTTTAAAGGCTCATAACATGCAGTAGGTGCAGGTAGGATGATTTTTAATGTGAGCAATCTGTATGTACAGGGTGTGGGAAACATATAAGATAGACTCTTATTCAGAGTGAAGGTCCGCTTTAAATAAGAATCAGAAAGTGTATTTGTTTTCTTTTTGCTTTCCTTGACCTCAGTGGTGGAGGTAATTTTCTGCATTATCACTGACAAAGGTAGAAAGCCCGAGCCCGCTCTACTCCCAGACGGGCAGGCTGATTCATTAATAGCGCCAGGTAGCGACAGATGAGCGTCAGTAGCGTTATTTTCACGGCGCCCGCTAGTATTCGCTGTGCTTGGCCGTTGTTCGGCTGTTGACAGCGACTCAGTCGGTGTGCAGTAATGTTGAATACGGGGTTAGGAGTCGCTGTTTGACAGGTTCCGCGCTGTATGGGAGCGCATGACAGCGAATGGCCATATGGAACGGCTCCCACCATATTCGTTAACAAATCACACTCCAAAAATTCTCGCGCTGTGAAATGTTTGTTTAAACCCCAGAGCGCTGGTGGCGATGGGTTAAAAGTAGTTTTTTAACCCCCAAACAACCATATTTTTAGGAAAAAGAAAAACATGTTTTTCCAAACATTTTGTAATATGAATACATTAATATCAGACCTGTAATATCAATTCTGCACAAATTTTTTTTTTTTTTTTTTTTTTTAAGCTTAAAAAAAATATCTAACATTGCAGAAGTGGTCACAGAATTTTTGACATTAAAAAAAAAAATTAATTATATTATATTATAAAAAAAATAATTAAATTAATAGCAATTCATTATGAATATTTAAAGATTGCTCCATTGAAATGCATTGGAGAGCGCCAGGTAGCGAGAGGTCATACCTGTCGCTGTTCAAGGTCGCTCGCTGGCGCTGTGGGGTGAGGCTGGAATAATGATGAATGATTCGCTATCTGGCGCTCTGTCAGTCGCTAAGCAGGATCGGCTTGATAAATGTGTGATTGCGGAGGGGAGCCGGCGTTCTCGTGGCGGTGAGCGTCATTACCGTTCGCTCACCATTCGCTACCTGCCGCTATCCCTTGTTAAATAAGGGCCAAAGATTGCACAAGCGCAGTCACGCTTTTACTTCACCCTCGAATCCGCAGTGATAGATGCGCTACTGCAAGTGCATGCTCTGATGCGCTCATTCAATCAATGCGTCCGGGTTACGGGTTACGCATGTGCAGTAGCGTATCTAACACTGCGGAGTTGAGCGGTTCAAACCTCACTTCTTGTAAAATGTGGCCAAATTAAATTATCTTGGTCACAGTTTGTATTTATAGTTACACATTAGAAACTTCTTCACGGGAGGTAGATCTACACTGACAGGCTGGGAATTTTTATTACCTGGTGAGAATATCCGCCCATGTAAACTTGAAGAGCTTAATGTTGCATTATACTGCCCTGTCCCCTTTATCCCAGCCATTGAAAGTTCCTCAGAGTGCATTAGTGACACAGCATGGCATCTCACAGCATTCCTTACTCCATTGCCATTAACAGTCCATCACTCAGATTTATTGGATGGGAAAACACATACATTAGAGTAGGGATACAGACTTCCCTCTATGGTTTATTGGGCTTGTGGGCTTTGCTGTGGTGAGTTTCTTTTTCCATTTTCCATAAGCTGCAGGTTTACAGGACATTGGGATGATTTATAGTTGACATCCCCAGTGAAAGGAACTACTTCCTTTATGACATATACAATATATCTTCCTTTATCAGTCTATAAAAAGGTAAGCTCTGAACATGATGTTTGTGGTACTATGAACAGCCATGTTAGTGTTAGTTTTGAATTAAAAAAAAAAATAGTAACTCTTTTGGGTTAAGGCAGGTAAACATTATGTCAATACATTACACATTGTAGAAATCTACTGCGGTTTGTTAATGCAGAGGTAAACCTAGGATAGTACCTGAATCTCATGACTAGGGACCCCAACAGCCACCTGCTTGTCACTGCTTATTCTCACAACCCCCATTGTTTGTCCCTGCAGCCCTACCTGTTGTGAAACATAGAAGGTTGACGGCAGAAGGAGACCATACGGTCCATCTAGTCTGCCCTTATGTGTATACTGTATGTTCTCTTTATCTTAGGATAGATGTGTGCTTATCCCAGGCATGTTTAAATTCAGTGACTGTTGATTTTTCAACTACCTCTGCTGGACGTTTGTTCCAAGCATCTACTACTCTTTCTGTAAAATAATATTTTCTAACATTGCTCCAGATCTTCCCCCCGACTAGCTTCAGGTTGTGCCCCCTTGTTCTATCATTAAGTTTCTTCTTAAAAACACTTCCCTCTTGAACCTTATTCAATCCTTTCACATATGTAAAGGTCTCAATCATGTCCCCCCTCTCCCTTCTTTCCTCCAGACTGTACAAATTAAGTTCTTTAAGTCTCTCCTGATAAGTTTTAAGTTTAAGTCCTTCCACCATTTTTGTTGCCCACCTTTGGACCCATTCTATTTGAATAATGTCTTTTTGCAGGTAAGGTCTCCAGAACTGCACACAGTATTCTAGCTGTGGGCTTACCGTGGCTCTATACAGCAGCATCACAACCCCCCTCTTCCTACGGGTGATGCCTCGAGCTATGCAGCCAAGCATCCTGCTTGCTTTTCCCACTGCCTGGCTACACTGTCCACTCATCTTGCAGCTATCAGTAATCAGTACCCCTAAATCTCTCTCCTCCGAGGTCCTGGCTAACACAGTGCTGCCCATACGGTACTCAGAGCAGGGATTCCTTCTACCCAAGTGCATGATTTTACATTTAGAGACATTAAACTCTAGTTTCCACAGTTTTGACCATTTAGTCAGCTACATAAAATTATGGGGGTGGGGGGGGGGAGTCACAGTAAGGTGAGAACATAGACAAGTAGCCCATGGACATTCCAGTAAGGGGATCTGGTCTTGTGATGCAGGGCTGTTGGTTTTTAACTTCATTATTCCATCCTGTTGTCCAGCCATCTAGTTGAAGAGATAGTAGCTCTGTATTTTGAAATGCTGTCTCGCAGGAGTGGGGCAACTAAAGCGTTCAATCTGACAGCTCCAAGTGCCTCTGTAACAACAAGTGATCAGCCCTGTCTAAGCTATAAAACCATACAAAGGAAAAGCCCTGCAATACTGATAAGGGGAATGGATATGAGTTTAAACTGTTCAGATCAATCTTGCAGACTGTCAGATGACCAGCTTGCAGCATCATATTATGTATTCATTATGGAAATGTAATTAAAGAGCCCTGCATATGTATTGCCATATGGCTGGTCACACTGCTGTTGCTAGCGCATAATGCAACTCATTATCTAAGTATCTAGCTTTGAAGAATGCAAACAATATTTATTATTCATGCTTTTGCAAATGACTGATGATTTCTAAATAGGGAATTTATATTTGACAGTTGTTGTGAGTTTTTTTTTCCCTTTAGCAAAGATTTAAAGTGGTCCCCCACCCATTTTCAGATATGGGGTATACCAGACCCTCAGTCCACCTGGCAAAATGTGGCCCTGCGATTGGCCACTGGTGGTCATGTGGGCGCTTGGTCGTATTCTTTTTTCTGGCCACATTTTACCAGGGAAATTGAGGTAAAGGTAAAGACTGTGGGGGTCTATATATACGGGGTGCTCCAGCAATGAGCGTAGAACCGCTTTAAAGTGCTACTGTTGTAACCGAGAAGTTGTCATACAGACCACATTATGTACTTAAAAGTTAAAAACCCTCTCTTGTGAATCTGTGCCAGGGTCAGCCAGGTCCCGGAACATTAAAGCGACTTCATGCCATCAGTGAGCCCCGCATTAGAAAGATGCCTTTTTTAATGTGGAGCTCTATAAAATAGTGGACTGATAATTGCCCGACATAGGTGTGACATCAGGACCCCCTCCCAATAGGAGGTACTGCTGCATGCAGCTGTCTCGTACTACCCATCATACAGAGCTACATAATGAGTATATATTTTAATAATGTCTCAAATCATGTGGAAGTAGGTAGGTTCGGGGCCCTCTTGAGTATACAGGGCACAGAGCTTTCGGGGAGGGGATTAGTTCTGATTAACTATCTGTAAAAAGTCTCTGAACAGCCCCAGCTCTCCTAAGTTGCAGGCCACCTGGGACCACCCACCTAATCACAGTTGGCCTGATGCTTCAGTGGCAATGGATTAAAGCGGACCTTCAGCATCATTTAATGAAATGCCCAAACCCTTAAAGTGGACCAACACCCAGGATTTTGACTATCCTGGGTATTGGTCCACTTCCCCGGGGCACCCCGATCGGGGGTTCCCCGTTGTGTGAAACCCCCCAGAAAGCCCCCAAAACTCACCTCTCCCCGCTCCCACGTGGCCGCGCCGTCCAATCGGCGCCGACGGACAAGCTGATTGACAGCGACGGACAAGCAGCTTGCCCGTCGGCGCCTCCCGCACGTCACTCTTGATGTGTGCGCGCCCGCGGCGGCCCATTCAGAGACGGCCGGCGCGGGCACGTCTAGAGGAGCGCGAGTGAGGCGGCGGCGGCGGAAGCAGCGGCTAGAGAGGTAAGGTTTTTCGGGGGTTTTGGGGGGTTTACACCCCGCGGGACATCCCGATCTCGGATGTCCCGCGGTGTGTGAGGTGATCGGCCCGGGAATCTTATAGATTCCCGAGCCGATCACCTCAGGGTGTTGGTCCACTTTAAAAACTATTCCCCACCATCTAAAATTAATATATCTAACGTTTTTAGTCACTTACTTTTAATTCTTTCCCCCACTGGCCTGCAACTCTGTTCAGCACTCTAGGATACGGGCACCGCCTTTTTGGCTAAGTAGCATCACATACTGAGGCGAGGAGAGGGGTCAGAAGTGCAGGAGGCGGGTTATAGCTGTGCTTTGCACAGACAGAGCAGAGCTGGGGTCAGGAAAAGGTCGGCAATCCCAGAATGCAGAACAGCACAGTCAGAAGGCACTTCCTGTTTGCAGGCAGCCTGACACTCCATGGGCCACCATCTTGGATGTTTAAAGTCTCAGAAAATGCAGTAGATGCAGGTAGGATGATTTTTAATGTGAACATTCTGTATGTACAGGGGAAAACATATAAGATAGACTCTTATTAAGAGTGAAGGTCCGGTTTAAGTAGACTTGACTTTAGCTGTGATATAGTAAGCTAAGTATGGCATAATTACGTGCCCATACGTAATGCACTTGTCCATTTAAATGATATTGGGTTGGCACTGTGGCATTTTATGATTTAAAGCCCTAGAATGGTCTCTGTACAACATGCTATCAAGCATTCTATCAAGTGTTTTGTTATATCCCAATATAGAGATTTCTCCTCACAATTTCGCATATGGTCACAAAGGCAGTGCCAATGGAAATATCCCTAAATAGAACCTAGCACAACAGTAATAACCTGAAAGTAATATCCCACTCTATAGAAAAAGCCATACTAGGTTCAATGATACTTTACCCTTTAGGGTTTAGACAATCTGTCGGTTGTCACTGTTTGAGCAGCCTACAATGAAAGTAATTCTGTTAAAATAATGTATAATTTAGGACGACCCAAGGCAAAAGAATTATAGAACCTTTGTGTAATATGCAGAACAATTGTAGTTGTAATTATAGCAATTCTACCTACCTAGAATCTGTTCATTCTAATTTAGCTTGATTGTATCTATCCTATACAGCCCTGAGGAACTTACTTTGCAGGCCCATCCATTGTTAATATACCGGTAATTTATGGCATAATGAGGGTGTCCTTAATTGCCCTGGTCTACAGTAGGTTAACATACCCTGTAACATTCATGGATTTCTTTACCACTAATGAAGATGTATTTGAGCACAAAGCACAGTATACATTAGGTTATATAGGGCATTACCCTGCAACTTTACCATCAACAAGCTCTGAGCATGCTGATTGGACAAGAGGACTGCGCATGCGCCGTAGGAACAGAGAAGGGTAAGTGAGATCAGGCAACCTGCGGGTTTTCAGACAACAGGCAACCTGGATCGGTGTGCCTGGGGGGGGGGGGCAAAGACCAAAACCCAGGATAGTCAAAGTTTTGGTCCACTTTAAGAGTATACTAAACAAACAATATGCATGTAATGAATATATATATATATATATATATATATATATATATATATATATATACAGAATACAGGTGGATGTTACAATCAGAATTTAGCAGATCATGTGAATGTCAGTTACAATAGATGTTAGGCAGTGATGCAGAACAACCACTGAGAGGCATAAGGTTTCCTGTGTGTTCCAGGTTCTTGGCTTCTTCTAGTACGATATCCTGCATAACCTCACCCACAAATGGACACATGGCCTCTGCTTTTCTTGGACTTTTAAACTTCTGGTCCGTCACTACCCCTCCCAACACCTAGGATCCACCTAGATCTCCTCCCCTTGAAGCTGTTAACTAAGGCCTTCTAAACTTAATATGGATCATAATTTTCTAAAGGCAGGTCATAGAGTGGTTCTGGTGTCACATTTTTAGACTGAATACAGCTTACTTACCTGGCTCTCAATGGGGGTTCTCAGTATCTTCCCACCCCGGATGGAGTCCTACTGGGTCACTAGTCTCGATTGCTAGGTCATGAAAATGTAACTGGTAACTGGCTTTGATGCAGAGCAATGTCATAATTCCTTAAGAAAAGATGGCATCACTGTGTCTGCATGAAGACTTTGAAGTCTCTGGTCTCTGTGATCTTCGACAGAGGGATATTCCTACTAGAGGAATCTCCATCCCAGCTGGCTGTGGTAGGTGCGAATGTCATATACAGAGGGCCTGAGGCCTCTTGAAGAGGTCCATTTTAATGTGGACCAAAACCCACGGTCCCGCTGTCTTATAGATTCCAGGGCTGCTTGATTCCCTCTCCCCGGGCTATCCAGAATAGGGATGCACCGCTGTGTGAACCCCCCCAGGTTGTTAGAGTTAGCTTTGTCATTGGTAAAGTTTGAAGCCACAATGTGGAGCAAAGGAATCCCTATAACTGTAATAATTTATGGAGGACCACTTTTCTATAAACACAACATTAATCACTGATTAACTGTCATTGGTTTGGGGCCCTAGAAATGTGGAAACAATGTCTACAGGTATACCCTATATGAATACGATTTTAATACTTGTTGGGTTGTGGTTTTGTCTGCTGGCACAACCAGATCACTACTTCTTTTTACTTTTAGTCAAAAAACTTGGCTGGATTGGTTGTGACTGGATATGCTGGTGACATGCATCATATCAGTTTACTCCTGCTTAGCCCAATATGTTTTACTTGCTATGGATATTCGGGAAACCAGTGATTCCTCGGTAACCTAGTAAATAACCAGATTACATATTACAACAGTTAGACTGTTTTGTTAATGGATCCAGCTTGCATCACTGGGGGATTCCCTCGAGTCAGCTCTTAGCAGTGCTCCTCCATCCCCTAGGCTTAGAAGTACTTGAGTGTATGTATGTTTTAAAGACAGGAAGAGCTGGATTAATTTTTACTCAACCCCAGGGAGATATTTGTAGCCAAAGACATTTTGCTGTCTTGTTACTAGCATACTGGGAATGGATTAGTGTAACGCAAGCAATTGTAAATATGAAAGATACAGGCTAATAATCACTGTGGTCTCCAACCCAGCAGTGCTCCAGGTACTCCTAAGATGAACATGCACTATGTAAGTTCACTGTGTTGTTGTTGCTCAAACCTTTGTGTGATATAATACAGGATGAGTGGCAGAGGAGAGCCCTGTACCCCCCCCCCCAATTGTTTCATGTGCCATATTTGTAGCATTGTTTGCAACAAAATCTGGTTGTGGGGTGCCCATCTTGTTAAAGTGGACCAAGTTAGAGCCCCAGAGTCCAAAATTTCTGCCCCCCACAACCTTAATATCTACCTGAGTAGGGCTGGAGGAGGGGGAGAATGAGCGGGGCTGGGCGGGTAAGTGGGGGAGTCAGGCTGCTGTAGCTGGGAGCATCCAGAACAGGTCTGGTGAAGTATCTGAGGGGCTGCAATTAGGGCTGCTTTGGCCAGCCCCCCCTCTTCATGGCTCAATGTAAAGGTCCTGCCTGTACTGCCCTGGTGGTGGCCCTGGTCCCTGCTCCTGTGCTGCTCTTGCCAGTGGAAGATGCTGATGTAGTTTTCCCAGTCCAGGAAATGTGTAAGGGTGAATAATTCTCTCAGATGTTTAACCAAATAGGTATGTCAAGTGGGCCACTCTTTTATATGACATATAGCCAATTTTGACTATAGGTCCACTTTAAAGGATATTTTAGTACTGGTTGACATTTTTTTAGCACTTTTATGCAGCAAGTCATTATTATTTTAACTTGAAAAGCCATTGTCCTGAGCTGGCATAGGAGGTAAAATTTGGATGATTGCATGTAATGCATTATGCGTTTCCCATCAACTTGAAATTAGGAAGCATCCCTGTGTTCGAGTACTTCAATAAAAGTGGAATTTGCAGTTGGATTGGGATCCCTGTAGTGTCTGAAAGTGGCCACAGAGAGAGTTTGGTGGGGAGCTGAAAGTTGTGAAAAGAGCTTTTGTCCCTTTAAAAGCCAGCTAATAACTCCACAGGTGGGGGAACCGCTTCCTTGCTTCATGGGAGTATTCTGTGCTATCTCTAGCAAACTTCAGTGAATGAGTTTACTGCTTTCATCCCCGCATTTGATTTGCCAGCAGGAGCCGACAAGATCCCCTCTTCTCCCTCTCAGTATCACCCAGAGGGGAAAACAGGGTGCGAGAGAAAGCACTGCCCTTTACCAAATTGCATGTGCTTTTCCCAGGCATCATTGTTCGCTGTTGCTAGGACACAAAGGGGTCTTCAGATGTCACCAGGGAGACAAGGGCCTGGGTATTTGGTTTTAGGTCAGCCTCAATAAAGACAGCAGAATGAAACCGGCATCCTTGGGACCTCCTCAGTCATTTGTCAGGCTATTCTAGCCCCCGTTGTCTATTCACTAGCAGGGAAAAGGGGGTATGTCAACGGAGGGGAGAGTGGAGAAACATAGATAGACTATATGGCTATTGAAGGAGTTGAATTGGGGAAACATAAACATGTTAAGTAATTAAATGGAACAAGATGAATTCCTTGAAGTTAACTATCCCAGTCACGGCAGGTCAATATATTCTGTACTGTATGTTTATAACATTAGGTAACTCCTAACTTTCTGTATAAGCGGGTTTCTTCTCAAAATTTCTTTGTTTTTTTTTTGATATATGGATAAAACTGACTACTGGTCCACCACACATTTTTACTGCAGATGACACATGGAAGGGGGAGGGGATTGCTAAAATATGGAGAGCTTTTCTACTCACTTTGAGGAACTTCTTGACTCCCTATGGGAACCTCTCTACCGCTATCAAAATTTAGTGCTGTACAAGAGTTTTCTTTTGTACCTAACTGGGTGTTTAGGTAAAAGATCCTTCCAGTGAGCAAAAGCCTGAATTTGGATGTAGAAGCTTTGTAGACTTGTAACAGTTATAGGCACCACCCACAGTAGTGTTTATTCATTTAAAACTCACATTCCTGTGATAATTTAGTAAAACTACCATTATGTTATTGCAATTATGTTAGTTGTCTGCAAATCATACTGGTCCACCCTACTTTAAGGGGACCTATTTCCAAACTTGCAGAAAATTAAACACATTCATAAGTGTGTGCTGATGCTTCTCCAATAGGTTGTAGGTAACCTGCTAACAGAACATTATGTGCAGGGCACAAAGCTATATTACCAGTGTACTCATAAAGTCATTTTTCTTACCTCAGCTTTTTTATATCTGTGATGATAATGGCAGGGCTGTGAGCTGGGACTGAACCTGTGGAGTGCTCCATTCTAGCCTAGATCACTAAGTGAGGGGGTGTCAACTTGACACAAGCCCCAGGGTTGTATTTGTAGTCTGGATCAGGATGAAGGCGCTAGTGGAAGAGGAAGAAAACATTCTCCTTCCTTTCATTGACCTTTCATTGACCAGAGCAAATAGACAACATGGATATGTTCATATGTCCACACTAGCACTACACTGCTACAGCTGACTGCTTTCAGTCTCTGGTTGCCTTCTGGAGCCACTGCCTCGGTACTTCTTTGGTTGCAACACCTGCTGGATATGTGTGTCATTCTGTATTGCAGTTAAGCATTTCAGCTTCTGTTTGTTCGGAGATGCAATGGTTCAGGTTGGTTAGGTTCAATCTGGAGAAGGTTCCATGCTTTGTTACGAGTCTGAATTTCCATACCGTAGTGCTTAGCAGAGTTCCTCTATGATGTCACAATGACAGTAGCAAGTCAAGAGTGACTTTTCTAATGGGTCTTGCTGCTTGACGCTTCGTGAACAGATACAGGTTGACACTGCGACTGTGATCACGAAGTACATCTGGCTCCGTCATGTTTTAATTTCTTACGCAGAGCAATTAGCATAATGCTTATAAATTCAAATCTACCTTCAAAGTTGGTCCCTTGTTAGAAAAGTTTACCATCCCTCCCCCAAAGCTGCGGGGGTGGACAGCCTTGCTCGGGAGGCTATAAAAATGTTGGGCCTACACTTCAGTAAGAGATATCCTACTGGGAGCTGATGCAGTGCATTAAGAAGTCAGAAGCATATTAAGGAGCTATGAGTCATGGCTGGCTCAATCCACCAGAGACTGCCATTTGGTGAACTTGATATGTAATATTCTGTTTTTATTAGGAGGGAAGTAGCATACGCTGAACTTTTTATATCACACTAAAAAGGTTTTATGTCAGTGCGGATCTGTACATTTCCTGTCCTCTTGGCCTTTGCTCCAAATTTACAACTAAGTTCAAAGACTTACAAAAGAAAAAGCTTAGGCACCAAATTCTGTCACCACTCTTTTTTGTTTTCAGAGTGGGAGGGCTCAGCGAACAAAATATTGTAACACAAGTTGCACAAGTGACTCCCTGGAGGCTTATGAGCTCATCACTCTATATTAAGTTAAGCCTGATACTAAAGTGATGTCATTTTTGTCCCCCATAAAACAGGTGGCAGCCCCACATCTGCGCTTTCATAATTTGTGCTTGTTCTCTGTCTATTTCATATTGGAAATATCAATTATGGTTCAACATGAACCGTCTAATGAAAAATGTACTTTAATATAAGTACCGCCCAAATCCCAGGTGACAGAAGTGGGTCACGTGAAGCCCCGTTTCTCTTTGGATTACTAGTGGCTCCCTCTGGGAAAGATGTTGTAGAGTTTGTTAAAGAGGAAGTCTAGGTATCAGGTCTGGAGTTCCTCCGCAACATGGCAGCATGCATCTGTTATGTTCAGCTTTTGGCTGGCTCCCTTTCCTGGACTTTCTTGCTATATGCTGCTCCGCCAGCAGGTGACCCTCTCCTGCAGAGATGATAGTAATCACCTGTGTCACTTCCTGGCCTTTATAAGCTGATCCACCCCTGCAGCCGGTGGATCAGCATTGTATTGTCTTCCCGGACCCAGACTCTGAACTCTGAATCTAGAACCCAGGGCCCCTGCCACAGTCTTTGTGATTTGCCTTCCCTGTCTCAGCCTTGTATCCTCCTTTGGACTTTGGACTTTCACTGGATCCCTATGCATGTATGTTTCCAGACTCCACCTGTGTATATGTACAGCAGCCTGAGTGTGTTTATGTTTTCCAGGTTTACCTATATTTCTGCACAGCAGCCACAGCACATAGTGTTCATCTGTATTGTTGTACTGTTACTGCAGCACATGTATATTATTATGTTCACTTGTGTATTTGTACAGCAGCCTGGTTGGTGTGTGCTATGTATATTTGTTTCTGTTTAAAACCATTAAACATGGTTTGCGGCACATCTGCCATTAGCTTATACCTGTCAACATTTGCTTAGATTTGGCTGCTCCAGCTTCACGTCTACCCTTTACCGTTATCAGAGTTTTGGTTTGCAAGAATGATGCATTAACAGAGCAGATGTCTGTTGGACACTTACTGCCTATTATTGTTATCCTGGGGTAGGGTCTGCATCTGCATCAGAAAGTCAAGTCATTTCCTTAATATATGTGCACTTGATATCATACAATTATTTTCACACGCACATCATCTCTATGAATCTTTGTATTGATACATATGCTTCTGGACAAGTGTTGGTAGCTGGCAGTGTATTTCAAGGCTTCCAGTCCGCCAGCACATAGCGGCCCATTGCGGGATAGAGTGAATATGTCTAAAACTGGGCCAACAGTTTATTTCCCCCCAAAAAAAACAAAATCCCACCAGTGCTACACTTTAAAAAAACTTGAACAAGACTTACCAAAAGCTGGAGATTCCTAAAAAATGCAGGCTGGCATGGTGACTTCCGGACCACTGGGCTGTAAGTTCCGCAGGAAAGCGAGATAACTGCAGTTCCTGTGTGCCGCACACTGCAAGTTTGTGGTGTCACGAGGTTTGCGGGGGAAGGGGGCGCGCGCCGGGTCAACGCTGTTGCTGACAGCGCAGAGGACATGCTCGCCCCCACTGGATTTGCATAGCCACATGCACTTTGTACATTTGAGGGGAGCACTCGCCCCACTCTGATAGCACACTACACTACAGATCATGCGCAAATTTTCTGCACTACCAGGAAAACTGGGGAACAAAACCCATCTCGCTGATGCCACAAAATGGTGCAATCTGTAATTAAACAATCAATTATACTGGGTAAGCAGTGCATTAATCTTTTTTACATGTAAAATAGTTTTATTTAATTTAAAGTGGTATGAGAGCAGCGGAGTGGGTTTATAGGAACATATTTTGAAATGTATTTATACATTGTTGGTCCATTTCAAGGATGACCTGGTTTTTGCTTTGTCTCGCAAAAGAAAGTCTATCCCATAAGATGGATGAGTCAGATTGCACTGTTTAAATAATGCATATTACCCACACCATACACTGAAGACTCAGTGGCGGACCTTGTGGCTCAGGGGGTCCTACTGTAAGGCAGGTCACACAGACACCTCTCTTAGCTCAGTGACCAGGTTCATTAAACATTATCCAGTGCACTCCCACATTGAACCATACGCATAGCCAGTGACAGTTTGTCTGCAGAAACACAACAATACACAACACAACAATCTATTAGATTGGTGAGAAGACAAGTATATAATTACCTGTATATAGCGTTTCATTATAATGGAGTTGGTTGTTGCCAGACAGCTCTGATTGTTTAGGGTCTCTTCTAAGAATTAGGATTGTGTCCATATACATGCACTATCTTGGGCTTTTACAGATTCATACTCTGCAAATAGTCCTCTCCTGCTCCTTCCCCCAATCCTTAGATCATGGTTATCTACTTGCTTTCATTTGCCTCTGGGGACCATGGCTGCGCCCCGTCCTGTGCAGCCCTGTCATCACTTACTCAATCTTATTAGCTAATAGTTTGCTGCATCTCATCAGACCTGAGATCTGCTCATTTGTCTTATGAAATACACGCTGCTGCTCCTGCTTATGCTTACATTCTCCTCCGCTGACGTTATATTGTTTTTGATAATTGGAAGTATACTTCACCTAATGAGATGCTTCAACCCTTACCCCTTAACAATAGCAAAGATACATCTGCCCCAGGGACTTCACTTCAAATGACAGTTTGTTGTGGCATTTTCATTATGTCGTGCTGCAGGCTGAAGCAGGAATGAAAGGTATAGCTGAAGATTACATTGTTTTTTTTAAATAAATGCTAGAAGAATAAGTAACTTGGATAATACAGCCCTATATTTCATTCCATTTTTCTCTGTATAGACAGCTCTTGTCAAAACTTAGCCTGGGTAACTAATTTACATTTAGCCTGTTGTCTTCATCCATTGGGGCTGTAAAGTCTTGTATGAGATCCAACTAGAATGCTGCTCTGATACGACCCAGCAATGCCTAACTTTTCCGCAAGTAATCACGTTGGGTTTCTTGTATATTTAGTATTGTGACTTCATGGGATAGGATACCTTGTATCCTATACTCTGTATTCTATATATTTCGTATTGTAACTTTGTGGGCCAGGCTTGTAAATGGGGTACAACAATTACACCCAGGAGAAGCACTGAAGGGAATTCACTATGAAACATGGTTTTCCAAATTAAACATTTTAATAAGGTCTTCAAGTTGACCTAGACTATACCAAGAGTAAGGGTCTATGCACTCTGTGTCCACTGCACACTTTATATTTCAAATGTCCAAGTGCTGTAACCAGTGGATACACCACAATAACATAAGAGCCAAAGGAAGAGCCAGCACATTGATTGCTAAAAAGGCCAATTTGCCAATTTCAAAAAGGAAAAGGAAAACAGCAGTTTACAACAAGCCAACATTTTGGGTGTCATAGCACCCCTTTATCAAGGCAGCATGTCCACATCATACAATATAGAACCATCCTTAAAGAGGAACATCAAACCAAAAATAAAAGGGGGGCTTTCAGATGTCGCCACTGCCTGCTTTTTTTGTAAGCCGGCCTGTAAAAATTCCAAAACTTTAGACATATCGAGGCTTATTAAGATATCAACATTTTGATGTTAGAAGTTCCTAAATGCTAACTTTGTAAAATATTCCATGGCATTTCTACATTTTTATCCTAACTATGTATCCCGCAGAGCACATAGAATAGTCTTGGAAACCTTGTATCTCCCCCTATCACAAGGGGAATTTGCCCTTCCCGATGTAAATTTTCTACTATCTGGCAGCCCAATTAACACATGTCCATGAATGGATGGTTCACTTGCACAGCCACAGAGGCAGCAATAGCTTAGCTACATCCTTTAAAGTGGACCAACACCCAGGGGTGATCGGCCCGGGAATCTATAAGATTCCCGGGCGATCACCTCCCTCGCCGCGGGACATCCGAGATCGGGATGTCCCGCTGGGTGAAACCCCCCCAAAACCCCCCTAAAAACCTACCTAATCAGCGGCGGCGGTAGCCGCCGCCACCTCTCGCGCGCCCCTCCAGACGTGCGCGCGCCCGCGCCGGCCGTTTGTGAATGTGGTGCGTGGTGGAGCGTGGTGAGGTGAGTTTTTGGGGCTTTCTGGGGTGCCCCCCCCGAAGTGGACCAAAACCCAGGATAGTCAAAATCCTGGATGTTGGTCCACTTTAAACACTGCAGCACCTTTTAGAGAAGGCCATATCATTTTCCAAATTTTTAGCTCCTCAATAACAATTTCTGTCAATCACTATCAAAGCAGCTCCTCAAGTACTCAAGCTGTCTCAAAGTCATCCTATTATTATTATTATTATTAATAATAATGTTTATATACCGCCATCATCTTCAATAGTGCTAGACACCTGTCTCTCATTCACAACCTACATTCAGTAACTAACCACCTCCTGTGGTCTTCAACTCAAAAACATCTCCCGCATCCGTCCCTTTCCAGATTCGGATGCCCCGCTGTGTAAATAGGTAAAAGGTCGCCCATAAATTCACCGTCTTTTCCGGTCCAGCGGCACATTCGAGAACATCGGCCACATCCCCGCTATCCCTTTAGCAGGGCGTGTGTCTGCGCTAGGCATTTGTGAATGCTGCCTATTGAAGGGTAAAGGGGAATGCAGCCGCCAGTGTGCTAACTGGACGAGAGGCTGTGCATGTGCCATAGAACTGGGGAAGGGTGAGTGAGATCGGGCAACCTGGGGGGTATCACACAGCGGGGCATCCTTGATTTACTAATACTACATTATATTTATATTACTCATCCTATCCTCCTGTAACTTACACTTTATACAGCTCCATGAAAACAAAATGACCTAGTGGTGCCAAATAACAACAAAATGATCCAGGATGGAGCAAGGGTATTCACTATAGAAGTGTGTAAGTGCAGCATGAAAGATGTTGGGGCTCCAGGCATATGCGCACTCACTGCCTATATTTTTCTCACTGCACGGATGGCTTAAAAGCAGAGGAAAAATTCCCCACAGAACCTCACAGTTTTTGATGGATTTGGCAGGCGTGCCATAACATTGATTTCCAATAACATCTCTAATTCTAATGAGAAACAAACATACATGAAAGCATGGGAAATAGACGTTGGGTTTGAGATGGATTTTAAACGGCCACTCCAACCCCTTCCTGCAAAAAAAAAAAAAAAAAAACATAACTCCCACCCTGCCGCCTCCAAATAGCGATCCTGATAATGTTATAAAAGCAGTCGAGTCGGCGGTGCCCGTCGCCATCTTCCCTGAAGTCCCGAATTCCTAGGGTTACTGGTCTTCAGATCGAACAAGACCTGGAGATTGCACTCTTCAGAGACAGGATCCCTGATATACAAAACGCCTATGATTAATCTTGTATATATTCCTCGGGCCAAGAATGGCTATAGCCTCCTCTTGGAAATTCCCCTATATATCCCAAACATATGTCATTAATAAAATAGACTGGATAGTGATACATGAAAAATGAACCAGCATAATAACATACACAGAGACTCATATGAACTCCTTGAATTAGATGCTAGAGAGCGTATTGTTTAGACGGACAACCCACCTGCAACATCCCTTTCATTCCTCGAAAACTGCCATTCACTTTTCTCACCTGGCTCTGAATCGACCCCATTGTGAAATTTTTGTGTATTAACCATATGCTTTATTGTACTCTGTGCTCCTGTAAAAATAACACTCAATTTATTACACAAAACCATAAACACCTTTGAAATT
Source organism: Gastrophryne carolinensis (assembly GCA_027917425.1). NCBI lineage: Eukaryota > Metazoa > Chordata > Amphibia > Anura > Microhylidae > Gastrophryne > Gastrophryne carolinensis. The sequence continues at coordinate 495,588,400 of CM051235.1, forward strand.
AGAAGTAGGTACAGCATGGAAGGAGTTGGGACCTAGTGGTGCACTATGCAGTACTATGGAAGGAGTTGGGACCTAGAAGGGCAGTATGCAAGAAAAGCCCCAATGATTTTATGATGACTATGCTACAATTCTTCTATACAGTATATGCACGCACATTACAGTAACCGCCAACAAACGCCTTTTTTTCTTTGATATGTTTCTTTGAGAGCGTTGGTTTGACTTTTTTGTCATATCACACTCTCCTTATCTAGCGGGAAAGTGTATATTGTTATGGAGAGACATTAAAGGCATCCTTCCGGCACAGATGGCGGAATATAAAGGAGATTAGTTTCCACTTACAAGATTTTATAATTCATTAGGAATGAAAACCAAGGACATCAAAGAGAATTTTACACAGCGTCTACTCTTCACTTACTTCTTTATGATGTGCTTATTTTGATTTATAGTCCTGCCTATTAAAATGTGTTGTAATTAATTTATTACAGGAGATAAAAACTTGCCACCATGATACGGTTATAGAGGATTAGTCCGAAGCAAAATAGTGCAGGTCATAATATGCTTGCATGTGTAGGGTATTATAGGTACAGAATAAATGCAAGGGAGTGGACGCTCTAATACCATTTGGTATTGTTAGGTCACTTGCTTAAAGTGGACCAACACCCAGGATTTTGACTATCCTGGGTTTTGGTCCACTTCGGCGGGGCACCCCGATCGGGGGTGCCCCGCTGTGTGAAACCCCCCAGAAAGCCCCAAAATCTTACCTGTCCCCGCTGCCACGTGACTGGATGGTCCAATCCCCGCCAACGTCCAGGCGGGGATCAGGAACGTCCAAGCGGCTGCCGCCACCGCCGCCTCCCTCGCGTCACTTTCGGCGCGCGCGCGCCCCCGCCGGCCATTCGCAGACGGCCGGCGCGGGCGCGCGCACGTCTACAGGGGCGCGAGGGAGGCGGCGGCGGTCGGCCGCCGCCGAAGATCAGGTAGGCGATTTCGGGTGTCTGGGGGGGTTTCACCCCGCGGGACATCCCGATCTCGGATGTCCCGCGGGGTGGGAGGTGATCGGCCCGGGAATCTTATAGATTTCCGGGCCGATCACCTCTCGGTGTTGGTCCACTTTAAGCTGTTGCTTTACTTAAAGTGGACCTAAACCAACAGCGTTGCACAGTTGATAAAAAAAGTCCCCAAAACTCCATTGCCCCATCTGCATGCATGACACAGAATCGTTGTCAGCACTTGCAATAGCTTCTGCAATATGAGTACTGTTTCTTGCAAGGGTGTTGGTCCAGTTTAAAGTAAGAAATGATTTGTGTTGCCCTTCTAGTTAAATCGGCCTAGCAAGCCCAAGTCAGGCAAGGGGCTCTGTGTGACTGATGGGACAGAAAAAAAGATGCCCTTTGCAGTGCCTCATGCTGGCTGTTACATGGTGTGCAGCCGCTCCTGCCCCCAATCATACAGAATACTGCTAGATAAATGTGAATATCTGTCCAACAAAGGGCTCACTAGTGGCACAGAAAATATAGATGTCATTCCTAGTTATGACCTGCTCATGTCTGCAAACAAAAGATCTTATTTAAAATGCACGCTGATTCCCTAGGTGTGATATCATTGTCACCTATAAACACAGGCCTGACAGTGCCTCCACATGGGGGCCTTAGCCTCAAAGAACTCCCTGATACAATGCTCAACTAAGGCTGGAAGCTGAGACGAAAAGCCTGTCCAGCAGGAACCCCCCTGCCATGAGCCTTGTCCTGGATGCACACTTCAAACATAATACCATAGACTGACTGAAGCCAGTATTTAATAAAGGAAAACAAACCTACTGTGCATATTAGCCATAATTTGATTAGACCTTCATGTGTGGGAGATCATAATCCGTGCATATATGGGTCTCAGGTCACCCCTGGACCTCCCAGGGCTGAGAAATGGAGAATGAGGGTTCGTAGCCACATATAACAGCAGTGTTTGGTCTCAAAGCATGCCCAGATGACTTCCCAGTGTAAGTTATGATGAATATTAATTTTTACAAGTTTTAGCTAGCATTGCTAAGAGGGGGAGACAGGGATTCATGTCAAATGTGATGGGGAAGTGTATCTGCTCTGGATAAAGATCTGCAAGCTCAGACATTGGTGTCTTTTCTTCTGGCGGTCACATGTGGAGGGAGGAACAGGCACTACACACTCCCTGTGGCTGTCTGCATCACTGAGTATCAATTTGCAATAAGGTAACTGACATATCTTTACTTTGCTAATTGTGATTGTAACCTACTTGTATTTGCCTTCCTGACTTGCATTGCAAGTATGTATTTGCATTGCATTGTATATAGTTTGTCTAGTGTACACTTTAAGTAAATAAATTAATATCTAATTACCTTGGGCTCTCTTATCTTGATAACGAACCAGCTCTTCCATGTTTCTTAGTTATATTGCAGGCTACCAGGCTGGGTTCTGGCCTGATATAGTACCGTTAATGGACCTTGCTGTATTAAACTGAGCTGGTGCCAGTGTTATAGGACTGACAGAGTTCTGTTTACTGGTGGAAGGGAAAGGCTCCAGCAGCCAGTCATTCCCCTCGATTCAAAGAGCAAAAGTTAATTGATTTCGTATCGAGAATCGTAAGTTTGGGTGGGTGTTAGTCATTTTTTCCAGTTTTTTTGGCCATTTACGACTCGCACGAGCCTACGTACGAATGCGTATATGCTCTTACGATCAGCGGAAGTTCGTTCCTAAATTTTAGGATCAAAACGTAAAACTTAGGATCAAATCCTAAAACTTACGATCAAAACGTAAAACTTAGGTTAATTGGATGTGTTTAGGTGTGATTCAGAGAAACCTCTAAACGCGTTTTAAAAGAAAGCCACAGCCGACACCTTTTAGCAGCCGGATTGCTGTTCGTGAACAGGTTTTTTGGCTAAGTGGAGGAGTCTGCGCGTCTTGTGCTCCAATGAACTGCATGTATCAGCATGGCCGAGGCCATAAATTGTATGGCAATGCATACCTGATTCATGTATGCCTTATAAAAGCATTGTAATGTGGACCTTAATTAGTCCTTTGCATGTAAACCTTTATTTGGCAATATATTTGCGTTAATTAAAGAAACTTATGTCCTTTGTTATTTATTTTAAAATTGAGGTCCTAGAATAATATTTTTAGATTGCATTTATTGGTGTAGTTGTTTACCTTTGCTTTGTTTAATTATTTAAGCACATCTTTGGTCAGATGCATCACACTTACTGAGGAGAGGAGAGCGGGATAAAGTGCAGGATGTGGGTTACTGCTGTATTTTGCACAGACACAGCAGAGCTGGGGGCATGGAAAGGTCAGAAATCAAAGAATCCAGAGCAACACAGTCACAAGGCCCTTTCTGTTTGCAGGCTGCCCGATAATACCTGAGCCGCCATCTTGGCTGTTTCTAGGCTCATAACATGCAGAAGTTGCTGGGTGTTTTTTAATATTTGTGAGCAATCTGTATGTAGAGGGTGTGGGTAACCACACTAAAAATTTAAAGTTGTACCATTTGAAGCCTAAATATTAAAATTAAATCCACAAGTAAAAAATGCAAGTTAAGTAAAAATTAAACAAAGTAAGATTTACTTATGCAAATGCATTCATTAATGGTTGGTTACTACAAAATGAATGAAATAAAGAAAAATAAAAGACCAAATATTTAGAATGCACTTTAATGAGGTAAGTTTGTAGTGCGGAGCCGCAAGATCAGAAGGATTTACGTCCAGACAAAAAAGGAAAAAGGGCAAAACCAATGTTGCAACCTGAGAAATGAAACGGAAAATTCAGGATGGAAACTGACATAGGTCTGATTCCCGAACTGCCATACGAACGGACGTATATTTTAGGATAGAAACGTATTTGCTTATTGAATCACTCGCAAGTTCATACGAACGCACGAGCGGACGTGAAAAATAGGATGATCGTGAGCCAAATCCAAGCTGTTACATATTTCTTTGAATCAACCCAATTGTCCTGAAAGCCTGTATTAAGGAAAGCTACTGATTGACCCATATGGCAGTGGCATTACAGATTAAGGGTAAGGTTTGCTTTAACATGGATAAGCACCCATTTATGTGTTATCTGCTATCTTCAGGAGCACAAGCATCCTTTTTTAGATCACCAACATTGAGACAAGAATGGCTTGTATGGGATTACTCCCCTGTCCCAGTCAGCAAGCAAGTCTGATATGTAATATTAAAGCTGACCTAAACCCAAATCAAAATGTCTCTCAGGGCGGGTTTTCAGTTGGATCTATAGTCTTTTTGACTCACCTGCCAAAGACAGCTGATAAAAGACTAGGGCTAGAGAAAAGGTGAGTATAGACTGTTTCTTTTGGTTCCTGCACACAGGCTTTTTGGTGGACCTAAAACAAAGTACAGAATTAAAGCCTGTTTTGGGATTCTTTTTTCTTTTTTTTTTTTAAAGAGGGGGTATCAGGAATCAGCATAATGAGAAAATGATCACCCTAATCGAGGACCCAAAGGTATATATATATATATATATATATATATATATATATAGTCATTAACTTCAGCTTGTAGCTGCATACCAGGGGATAGTTACACTGGAGCATAATGTGCAGGGTTAATACCCAGCGCTGACAGCAGCCGTCTCCTGAAGACATGTTATACGCAGGGAGCCGAAAGATGGAAGCCGAGATATGAGCAGAAGTAAAAGCACTGATTCAATTGCCCATTCATGAACTAATAACACAATTTATTTCCACGGCACTTGTTCCATGCTATCTTCCCCCCTCCTTTACCTGACCGAAGAGTGAGTGACATATTCCATTTACACATGGAGACAAGGTATCGGGGGCTTAAATAGCTTAAAGCATCAGCTTGGTGTATAGCGCTGGTGTTTTTGTGTAAAAGGGTGGTGGAGACAAAGGGGCCACACATCCCCAGAATGCACAAACGGGTGCTTGGTGTCGATTTGTTCTGCCTGGCTAACACTTCTCATCTTCCCTTTTTTTTTTTTTTCTGTTCATCCTATAGGGGAGATTGATTCATTCGTGTTCCTGTGAACTAAGTTACAGCAAGCACAATTTCTTTATGTTGCATTTGTTTCTTCAAAGCCCAACCCTAGCCAAAGCTTCAGACAAGTGTTAGTTTCAATGATGGGGAAGATCGTATCTGACTTATCATTAGAGACAGATAATTACTTCTGCAGAAGATCTATTGGTGTTAAATAGTGGTGATCATTAATTTTCTATCAAATTACCTTCCTTCATTCCAGTCAGGGCATCAAAGGGTTACATTTCCCTTCTTTGTGCTCTCCCCATGCTGGCTGCATCTTTCATTCAGCCTGCTTTATATTTCTTGATAAGCCCTAATATACTCTTTCCTGCTGCTGCGCCTCCTGGCACATGGTGCATGTGGCGAGTCATTGCTCTACAGCTGTGTGACGTTGCAGGTCCCTGGGATGTGAAATTCACTTAGAAGCAAGCTCAATATTGTTTATCAGGAAAGCAGAGGGCAGATCTGCCCGTCATTGTGTTGGAAATGTTGACTTAAATAGTAAAATGAATTCTGAAGCTAGAGGGTCACACTACCGTTGATGACGGAGCTGCATTGTGACCACCCAGCCTGGCTGAGGCAGAGGAGCAATGCCCTCAGGAGCAGGTAAGAATAGGGGATACAAAATGCAAACTGGGCATATGGAGGTGTAGGGGTAAAATTGTTTTTAAGGCTGTGAGTCTAATGCAAAAACATCTGTCACGAGAGATATACTCTTACAGGCCAAATCTTCTTCTGAGGGGTGCTACAGAATGAAGGTCAAACAGAGATGCTGTTATCAATCAGACCCCGAGAGGGCACCCCAGAGATGTTTAGATCATTCCAAACATTACTTATAGTTTGGTTGTTGGGAATCAGCAACGATTCCACCATACATGGTGTCTGATCCCATTGTTATTCAGAAGTTACCGATAGGTGAATAGTTGGCAGCATCTCTTACTTAGGTTTCCCTGTATATAAGCTCTCTGATTTTCATCTCCACATATAATGTCTCTTATAGTAATCTGCTCACTTTCCCTTAGCTGTTGGGGTCATTATGGATATAGAAAAATATACCGCTATAGTATAGGGCTCTGATTATTTCTGAGCTGAATAACATCAACCCTTTAACACCTTTTAAAAACTAAAAGAAATGAACACTCAAATTATTCATCCCTAAGGATGATAATAGTTTATACATAAAACGTTTTATCTTTTCGTGCATCTTGAGCATTTACTAGTTTATTGCGATTTTCCCAGAGGAGGTGAGCAGGTGGTAACCTCTGCCCTTGCCAAATTACGAAGGGTTAGCTGAAGAGAGAAAGCAAATATTGGCTTGGCAAAGCCTCTTTGCTCAGGCCGTCATTTTCATCCTGCCAACATTTACTCAGGCAAAATGGTTTCAGTCTCTGGGGGTAACAGAGTTTTCATTGGAGGGGGTCTCTGCCAGGACAAGGGGGGGGGGGGGGGGGCAAGGGTAGCTTTGCTGTGAATGCATGTGAATCCGCCATCAAATAAACGCTTTTGACATTAATGTCTGTGAAGACAAAGATCAGGGGCTGAGCGCATCCTTTTTCCATCACATTCACTTAAAAGCACCAGTTGGAAAAGCTTGGCTTGTGATCTCAACCATTTGACAATTTGGTTGAACAACAGCGCCAGTGTCATGCTTGTTTAAACCCCGTCAAGCTGGATGAAGGGAGGGAAAACTAACACCCCAGACTGAAAGTTTCCCTCTTTAGCTCCAACTATGAAGAAATACAATTTCCACACTGAAAGTTACAGCAGTGCAGCAAAAGACCACTTGAATCCTCTGTCACACATATATGGTATCAGAGTGTGCATTGCCAGTATTGCAGTTCTAGTTCTAAAGCAACGTTTTATGTTTCAGTCATTTTTATTAATAAATTGTGCATTAAACACAAGAAATTAGTTCTGATAAATGATCATTACAAAATTGTATACAACTTTTACAAACTGATAAGAGGCAATGGGGGTCATGCTGATTAGTTAGTGAAGAAAGTGTAACTCTGGTGCACTGGGAGGTGTGTGAATTGCATCCTGATTCTCTGTAACCTCTTAGAGTTTAACAAACAAAATTGCAGAACTTTTTTTTAAATTCCCCATCACACATGCAAGTGATTTTTGGCCAGAAAATAGAACAAACATTTTTTATTAAACTTTTTTGTCTCTTTAAAGCAATTTACCAGCCAAAAACAAAAAAAGCACTATTCACCTTTGGTCCAGAGTAGCTCCACCGCTGATGCCTGCTGGACTACAACTTACTGACACCTAATAGTTGCCCATGTAGTTACTTATAGGGTGGTGCAGGATATTCTTTGATCCTGGAAAAGGTATTATACTGGACAGGGGGCCAGGAGTCTGCCTGCACCTAGATTGCCTCTGTTTGCCTACGCCCCGAATGCTAATCTAGACCTATTAGGAGGAGCAGGAAAGGGACAGGTAAGACACCTACAGGTTGAGTTGTCACCTGCTGTCCTCTTCATACATGGCCTACCTGCACAAAGACTGCAGACAAGAATTGGTTACCTCTTCTTTTACTGTAATGCTTGCCATGTATGTAATGGTTTGGACGGGGGGTCAAAGGTTCGCTCTGGGGTCCCTGGTTATGTAAAGGCTTCTCTAGCAAACAAGCAGCAACATTAGCCTGACATTTATGGAGTGGTGTGTTGTGTACTAGGGAGTTAAGATTTTATTTTGTTTTCCAGTGTTAGTACATTTGCAAAGTCTGCCTGGACTGAATTTAGAGTGTATGTTTTTCCATAGTATACGTTAACCTTAAACTACTTTTCTTAAATAAAGGCCTTACCTGCTTCATTTGTTTAGCTTAGTGTAAAACAAGTCGGCAGATGTAAAGTGCAGATAAAGCAGAGAAAGAAAACATCGCTTCACAATTCCAGATGTTTAATGGTGCAGAAAGGTTGTGTAACTGGCATGAATCATGAAAATAGCGAGGTTATTTCCCCAAGGGTCAAATATTACATTCCTGGAAGGAGCCTTGGAAGAGGTAGTCACAACAAAGAAGTGTCCATCCTCTCCTTATTCTATGTCAGCTTTTGGATTAGATTTATGTAAATCTAGACTAGAGCTTCCAGACCTTTTTCTGTGTGGTAACATGCTATAGTGAGGTTCCATAAATCATCCTGTACATAACATATACTGTAAATATGGGAGTTAGATCTGAAGGTCCACATGGGCTAGGGCAGCACTGACATCAGGATAAGTGTGGACCCTCAGTCACCCCATCAGTCACAGTGAGCTGCCACGCCCCCCACCATTGCAGTTAGTGGAGGGGGCGTGGCAGCTCACTGTGACTGATGGTAGGGGCGTCGCCATGTTGCTGGGAAATCAGGAAGAGACTCAAGATGAGAGAGCAGCGCTACGCATGATGCCGGGCAGCGAGGACCTGGAGTCAGCTTTTCAGGTAAGCGATGCAGCCCTGGACTAGGAGCGATGGTCAGAGGGCATGGGAGAAAAGGTGAATATAGCTTTTTTTCTGCCTGAAAATATACTTTAAGTTAGGGTTAAGTTAGAGTATGATTAAACTGAAAGTATTTTTGTTGTATACTAGACAAGAGTTTAAAGAGATGTGTCACGTGTTTCACCTAAATCTGGGCTTCATCAGCCTTATGCTTTCCAATTTGATGAAAGACTGCAGTGTAATATGTTCCCTATTAGATTCCACTCTTTGAACTCTAGTGTCTTCAATAAACAGTTTTGTGTTTTCGGGGCGCAGGGCATTGGCTGGTGAGTCTCTGCAGGAAAGAGGGTACTTTTTTGAATGCACTATAATATAGCAAGTATATTTTTGAGGGCAGTGCCCCTTCACAAGTCAACATCTGTTTCTTCCAGAGCATCCATATGAATCTTCGCCTGCATGCTGAGATTGGCAGCCAGTTAATCTTCCCTTGCCTTTTATCTTAGTTTGCAAGTTCATGGCTGAGTAGCAGAGCATTGAAAAGCCTCCCTGGCCACCCCCGAGGTTATTCATTAGTTGCTTATAAAGGATGAGATATGCATTTGTTTTATAATCCTATGCACAATCTCTTATCCCAGTGGGAGCATCTGACCGAGGATGAGATTCATCGTTTGCGAACCAAACACACACACACCTTCCACTCACTGATGCACAAACAAGATGCCTGAGTCACAATTCCAGATGGGCATCCATCTCCTAGCAACCACCACTGACGGGGCTGGAACACCATCCCTACCTAGAAAACAGTTTTATATGTCATGTGCAAACTTATCTGAACAATTATGATACAATAAAGGACTGTTTTGGTGGTCATCTTTTATCTTTATGTACAATCACCACTCAACCTAAACCCTCCTTTCCTAATCTATGCAAATACACCAAACACCTTAACCTCACACCATCAGCTTCATGCCTTTTCCTAATAAGGGACAGTTACATGTCCTCTATTATTCTTGTCTCTATGGGCAAAATGCATATCCTAAATTCATGGCTTATTTGCAGCGGGCATAGGTGGGTTAAGATCCTTACTTTAGAAAATGTAGGTTTGCCAGGGACTGCCCAGACAACAGTAATAATAAGGCAGCAAGTAGTTCACCTGATATCTGTGCCGTGTGCCTCTCCTCCATTTCCTGCAGCGCTGGGTAGAGGCTGTAGCTGAGCTCCAACATTTTCTCTCTGTTCAATTCCCATTTCTCCAGGACCATACAAAAAAGTGGTCTAAAAGCCACTGAGTGTGAGCAAGCACAGCAAGCCACAGTGGTCTCACAGCTGTCTCAGAGCACAGAAGAGCAAGCTTATGACTCATAAAACTGTGCCATGACATAGCCTTCCCATCTCACCCAGACCCAGAATTTGAGGGGAACAAATTGGCTTTGCTTAGGATACATAAGGTATTTACAATACTCTGAGAATTTGAGATGTTTTATGGCTTATTTTATACAGTTCCCAAGTGGGATAAAGGGGAGGAAGTTAAATTGAAATCGTTTTTAACAGTCTTGACAGTCTACTGCAACACAGGACCAGTCTCTTTATTTCAAGTTGAGGGAAAATGTTTTTGGTAGGTTCACAGGCACAAACTTGTCTAGTTAGGTACCTGGTGTAAACGGGTGTCAAATGCAGGTCTTGGGTTCTGGTACATGTTGAGTCGGAGCATAGAAACTAAGATATGATCCCTAGTGGGAGAGGAATGCAAAGGGAAGCTTTTGGATTTGAGTATATTAACATTGTCAGTGATTTGGACTAATGGGGACCTTAACCCTCCCTTGCAACTTTGTACTATGGAGGATCCTGGTTCACAGGGCCTCACTAGCCTAACCCACATAATCACATCATCAATGAACATTTCATTATAGAGACATTCGTATTTTCCTCTAGCAGCTGCACCTGCTTGACTGCAGTATGTAGCTGTTTCCTGGTCCTCCACATGCAGAGATAAATGAGTAAAAATTACCGGTATGTATCTCCTAATTTTAGGAATCACAGGCAGCCAGAGTATGCGAGCTAGGATCCTAGTGTAGTTGCCCTCCAGTTGTTTGGGCTTAACAAGATTACTTTACAGCTAGCAAATTGCCTCCAGGACACAATCTCCAAGCACCTGATCCATAGTAGATGTATGCTCACAAAAGTGTTTCATATGGATGGATAGATGGAGGCAGAAATCATCCCCTCGCAGGCCCAACCATACAGAGGACTTTAATGTGGCAACAATAAGTCCCTTGAGCCCGTCTGCGCTGTGTAAAACTTGTGTTCAGTATTCCGCAATGAACAGCCGCCTGGAGATGCCTGCTTAAATATTCATTTGCCTCCCGCCCTGCCACCATTACATTAATAATAAAGATTACACGTTACCTCCAGCCCCTCGAGAATGTGTGGCTTGTGCAGCAGGGCGGCTGACAGTCTCATTTGTATTTCCAAATTATTGATGAGACACCCTATCAGATATTTCTTGGAAAGAGATCCATGGCTTAAAAAATTGTCTCTGCTAGGGGTTGGTTCATTCTGCTTCTGTGATTGCTGTGCTGAAAGATGCACAATGTACAACATAGAACTCATAATCCTTATGTGTGTTTTTTCAATAGAACCTATGCACAGAGAATCCGGCAGCTGTGTTATGTTTGACCCACACCTAAGTGGTGGCAACTCAATTCTGTCCTCCCCTGCCTTGCAGTTGGCTATACTTAAATCTTATGCGGCCAAGTCTTTGAGTAACACTGTGGGATTGGGGGGGGGGGCTCGGCATACACTGCTACAGCTGGTGCCTTATGGATACCTTGGGATGTGTCTTCATGCTAAAAAGCTAAATCTGCACTCTTTAGTTTGCCTATTTAATTCTGTCATCTGGGCAGTAGTAAACTAGAACCAGATCAAATTTAGGCTTCCATCCACTTGCTTGGTGGCAGCAACACACGCCATTGGTCGGGACAGCGATTAAAGTCTACACAGCGTTTTTTTGTTCCCTTGTGATAGCAAAGCTATATTGCCAGAGTAACTATACAATAAAGTTTCACCTTGTGTTTTGCTGTCCTCCGTGATGCAAGAATGAAGTTTGCTTTTATTGCTGTGAGCTGGGCTTAAGTGGAGGGTGTAGAGGGCTCCATTTTAGCTTACCACTAACAGAGTGGTGTCAACCTAACACGAGCATCAGGCTTGGATTGGTGGTCAGGATCATGGGGGAGGCACTGGAGCAAAGAGATAGCATGGGATTGACTTCATCAAGTAAACTACCAGGCAAATGATGTTAAAGTTTTACTGGTCAATCCCTTTAATGTTGACTGATTACACTATTGGCATGTGTGTGTTTCAATTGCTGGAACCCATATGCCCATATTTTTGGGGAAGGAGTGTATGTCAGCAAACTCTAAATGTGGCATTTTTATATTTTCATTCTATAAAAGTAAGTAACCCTCACTTGCAACTTTGTGTTCCTGGCACAGGGAGGCACTAATAACCTACCCCCACATCCCACCAGTTAATCCTGCACTGGAGAGAGAATGTTCCCAGCAGATCTCTATCAGATGGGAGAAAGGGGCAGAGGGAATATCTGCTCAGTTTCCTGCCCCCTGTTAGACAGAGCTTTAAGGAGAAAATATGAGTGTCTCCTAAATTTGAACTTTGTAACTTGTTTGTAGAGCTGGGTGAACAGTTCCTGATATAAACTTAAAGGAGCACTATCGCTAGAAAATGGCCCGATAATAAAAATCCATATAAATATGCTGGATGGCAGGAGGAGGGTCACTTATACGCCTGGTATCCAGCCAGGCTTGTTTTTTTCTTTTAATGAAAGGAAGAGGGCATCTCGGGTGACAGACTCTGTCACCCCCCATAGACTAAACCTGTAATCCTAGGTTTTTATTCCTACCAGGGGAAAAAAAACAAAAGCTTGGCAGGAGTTTTATTCAGTTTGGGTGTATAATTGACCCCTTCCCCTATTATTAAAGTGTTTATATGGATTTTTAATATTACACAATTTCGCGATAGTGCTCCTTTAAGGAGGTTGTTTTTGCCTCCAGCATTCCAGGGTTAGGTAGTGATCTTCCTCAAGGAATTACATTTTACAGAGCTTTCTGCACCTCATTTGATTCACTTCACCGCCTTTATTTACATTCCCTAAAACATCTGCGTCTTTTGTATTGCAGTGGCAAGTGTCACTCGCCAGCCACCTTTGGTCCAGTTATGTATCTACATTCTACAGCATTAAACACGCATTTTCACCAGTTCTTTCATAGGTTGACGTTTTTTTCTGTAATGTGAGGGGTTAATTGTTCTAAGAATGTTTGAAAGAGTTCACTACATTCCACATCATGTTTTCTTTTTCCTTCTCCACTTATTAGGGAAATTAGGTGTTCAGTGAAAGACGGGTCTGGGCCATTATCCCTGAAACTGTTGTTAGATGTGTTTTGCCAAAGGCATACACCAGCTGTTAGTCTGACGGAAGAGTCCTCGGCCAAGTTGCAGCTAAGAAGGGCACAGACTTTTTTTTCCTTTACCAGGAAACTACCAGGAAGTTGAGAGATCTTTCTTTAATCCAGATAAAATTATATATATATTTCAGGGCCCCATAGCAAAAGTCATAGTGCCCCCCTTCCTTCCTCCCCAAAAAATCTTGCCAATGCTTATCTAGATTTACCTGCATTCCCAGTTCTTTGCTGCTCTTTTACAACTCAACGTGTGATTGAGCAACGGGAACGTGACATCAATGCGGTTACTTCCCGGCTGCACCCCCCATCAGTGTACGAGTCAGAACCAGCCGTACAAGCTCCAGGCATTTCCATTTGGGCACAACATAGCCTGGTTGCAATTAAAGCAGAACTTATTATCCCATTCTTTAGTTCCAGGGAACACATGCTGCACACATTTATTGATGTCCTATTCGATTCCTTTATAGTAACACCCACATCAACTTTCCTGTTCCACATAATTTTACCTATTTAAAATGACACTTTTATTATTTATCCTATTATATTCCAAACTCCTATAGGAAAAATATGCAATCCCAATGATAACGCTCCATAAATTCCTATTGTCTTCACAGAATTTCTGGCCACCAACCATGAGGAGTGAAACCTAAAGGAGTAAAATAAAAAAAATATTTAAGCTGCATTTTGCCTAGTTTATGGGCAGCGCAGGTAAAGCACATGCGTTGCACTTTACCTGTGTTGCATTGCAGAGCCGTCTCATTATCCAACATTCTACGCTGCTGTCAACAGGTCATTCCATCAACACCAGGGCACTCCACTCCTTCTGTTTTAGCCAACGATAAGTCCATCCAGCTTCTCCTTCCACCAATTCTGGGTGCCGACTGCCTCCGTAAAAGGCTTGGACTAGCTCTTGTGTGTTTACCATTCAACTTGTATCTAGATTTCAATGGAATACGAACATGGGCAACAGGGAGGCCGATTCATTAACAGCGGCAGGTAGCGACAGTTGAGCGACTGTAGCGGCATTTTCAGAGCGCCCGCTAGTAGTCGCTGTGCTTGGCCGTTGTTCGGTAGTTGATAGCGACTCAGTCGGTTTGCCGTAATGTTGAATATTGGGTGAGGAGTCGCTATTTGACAGGTTCCGCGCTGTATGGGAGCGCATGATAGCGACTGGCCATAGCGACCGGCTCCCACCATATTCATTAACAAATCACGCTCAAAAAATTCTCGCGCTGTAAAATGCATGTTTAAACCCCACAGCACTGGCGGCGATGGGTTAAAAGTAGTTTTTTAACCCTCAAACAACCATATTTTTGAAACCAAAAAAAACTAGTTTTTTAAATAATTTTGTAATATGAATACATTAATATCAGACCTGTAATATCAATTCTGTACATTTTTTTTTTTAACTTAAAAAAATGATTTAAAATGGCAGAAGTGGTCACAGAATTTTTCACATTTAAAAAAAAAATTAATAACAATTAATTATGAATATTTAAAGATTGTTCCATTGAAATGCATTGGAGAGCGCCAGGTAGCGAGAGGTCATACCTGTCGCTGTTCAAGGTCGGACGCTGGCGCTGTGGGCTGAGGCTGGAATAATGATGAATGAGTGGCTATCTGGCGCTATCTCAGTCGCTAAGCAGGATTGGCTTGATAAATGTGTGATTGTGGTGGGGAGCCGGCGTTCTCGTGGCGGGGCCCGTCATTACCGGCCGCTCACCAGTCGCTACCTGTCGCTATCCCTTGTTAAATAAGGGCCTAAGTATGGAGTCAGGTAGAGGAGGGCAAAGGGGGGAGGGTATTTTTCGGTCGCTTCATTTTGGAACGGTCTCCAAAATGATAATCAAGATAAACCTATTTTACAGTTAGTAACTAAAACCCTCTTTTTAGCTAATTAGCATGTGTTTCTATCCGTCTTTATTTTGTGGTAACAGTCCCATAACTGAAAGAGAAACAGATTTTACTAAATTCTTTTTTTTAAAGCTGCTTATCCTCAAATCTGTTTCTCTTAATCCTTATTTTTGGAACACAGGCTCAGGTGATGTTCCCCAAAATTAAGATTTTAAGGTAACTAAAATACTCTTTAGTTACTCACTGTAAAATCTGTTTTGTCCTTATCAGACATCATACATTCCCTTTAAACTATCTAATTTGCTTTTTGTTTAGATTTTCTTCCTACAATCAGAAATAATTGTTGTTTTCCTGATATTGAACAGCATCTTGCATGCGGTTCCAGGCCCATGTGAGCCTTGCTTTCCCTGCTCTCTGCTGGCTGACACCTGGTTAATACACTCTTTTCTGTGATGTGAGAACAGCTGCTCCAATTGCTTCTACATTGCTGACATTTTTCAATAGCTCGTTTACGGTGACATTAAATAAAGCGGGTAATTATTCTGCCTCCAGTAACCTGAACATTTTCCTCCCGACACCTTTGATCAGTCAGGTAAGCACATTTGCGCGGATCTTCCCAGGAAGACATCCTGGCATTGTTAGGATTCCTGAGATCTGCAGAGAAAAAACGTTAGATTGTCTTCTATAGAGCTGGAGAATTCTAGCGCAGTGTTTCCCAACCAGTGGTACTTGTACCACCGATGCTGTACAAGGTTCTTTCAGGTGTTGTGCCATGAGCCTGGAGACTGATCTGTACCCTAATGCAATCTGCTGCTATCTTTACTCCCCCTAACCCTGATTTACTACAGTTAATTACAACTAAAAGAGAAAGTCAAGTAAAAAACTCAGAAAAATGACTTCAGTTCCTTTTACTGCTGCAGCATTGGGGCATCCTATCTGGGAAGGCCTGAGACCATACCTCCCAACTTTGAAAACAGGAAAGAGGGACACGTGTGGCGCAGCACTGGATATTTTGCCATTAAACCACACCCTCACAACCACAAGTCATGAGCTTAAACAGAAACAACACCTAAGAATTACATAATAATGATACAGGCAAGCCCCCCCCCCACACGCACGTATACAGACAAGCCCCCCACACACATGCACATAGGCAACCCCCCCACACACACGCATACAGGCAAGCCCCCACACAAACGCACATAGGCAAGCCCCCCACACACACACGCACATGCCCCCAGCCACCCCCTTAAACTGAAAACTCCTAAGAATTAAATAATAATAAAACGGGTAAGCCCCCCACATGCATGCATAGAGGAAACCCCTCCTACACACATGCACACATGCATACAGGCAAAACCCCCCATACACTCACACAGGTGAGTCCCCACACACGTGCACAGGCAGCCCCCCCACACACACACGTCCCACATGCATACAGACAAACCCCCAAACACATGCAAGCACCCCCACACACACATACATGCACACAGGCAAGCCCCCCGCATGCATGCACATAGGCAGGCCTCCCTCCGTCATGCACATAGTCAAACTCCCCACATGCATGCACACAGACAGTCCCCCCCACACACACAAGTCTCCCACACGCATGCACACAGGCAAGCCCCCCACACACAGACATGCCCCCTAAAATGCACACACATCCCCCCACACATATGCACACAGGCAAGCCCCGCACACACAAGCACACAGGCAAGCCCCCCCACACACATGCACACAAGCAGGTCCCCACCCACACACGAAAGCCCTCGTACACACACAGGCAAGCCCCCCACACACGCACGCACACAGGCAAGCCCCCCCCACAGACACGCACACTGGCAAGCCCCCCACACAGGCAAGCCCTGCCCACACGGACGTTCTCTTCATTACTCAACATCTCTCGCCCTCCCGAATGGCATCTACACCACTGAGCAACAGCATCCCACTGACAAACAGCAGAAGCCTCACAGGCCTGATCTAGCCCCCTTACCCACAGTAGCTACCCTGGCACCGCCCCTTCCTCATCCCCACTTCTCTCCAGCCATTAAGCTGCCTCCTGGATGTCCCAGCCATGACCATAATCACCTGTGACCTCACAGGATTTTGGGATACATTGCACCACCACGGTACAAGGACCCCAAAGAGGGATTGTCCAGCTAAGACCAGGCAGGCGATATTTGCAACTTTGCCTTTCCTTGTATGACTGCCATATAAGCAACCTCCAGTAGGCAAACATTGATGTTCAAGTCCATGCAGTGAATGTCATGAGTGGCAGCCATGTGAGGAAATGTAAAGGCATGAAAGCCCCTAGACTTAGAGCTTCCTCTTTAAAGAGTAACATGGCCAGTTCCAGGTTTATGTGAGCCTTTGTGCAAATAGTTTTACTGGACCCCTTTGCAATGTGTCATGTCACATGCTATTTCATGTCACTTTTCATCTTCACTGCAACTGATGGGTCCTCTTCTGCCGCTGATCACCCTACAAACCTCTAGTTCAACCTCTAGGACCAGTATGAGTTTGAGTGGGCCCCTTAGAACGCTTCCTAAAGATGTCCATAACCATATCCTGTGACAAGCTGAAATCTTTCCTGGCTCCAGGCTACTGCTGCTCGTAATATATGACAAAACTACATCCCCTGAATTGGAGAGATGGGAAGTCCTAAGGATTGTGTGAGATTGTCTTCCTTATTGTTGTCAATTAAATAGGTGCCAATGCTGCCTGAAAACTGTTTTGGGCTGAATTTTCTCTGATCATGGTGGCACAGTGGGTAGCAGTTATAAGAGGTATCTACATAGTGCCTGGCACTTTTTATTGTAAACATTGTGAAATTTCTTTCTATTGATGTTCTTGACTGTGCGATGACCCACTCTTTAGCCAAAGTGCTGAGCCTTTATCTTTAGTTGGCATCCAGTGCTTCTGTCATCTTTATGTGACATTTCAGACAAAAGTTTAAATTAGCCTGCTTTCTGCTCTCTCCATTCTAGCTATCGGGGGTGCATCTTTTATCCAACCTTCATTCAGCCTGTTTTTATATATTCTCAATACCTTATAGTGAACTCTCTCCCTTCTGCCAGGCCTCCTCAGCAGCAGATGATGACTTATTCATGCATGTTTCAATGCCAGGGCCCCCTCTGAGGTCAATTCATTTTCAGGAGCCTGAAAAATGTGTCAGCAGAAGGGAGCAAGTTCTGTAGGGAATGCAAAGTGCTGGTGAATGTAAGATGAAACTCCCTAACAACAGTTAGCCTAATGTCCCTTTAAATCAGGCACAAAGTTGCCTTGAAGGGTCTAAGTTTGCTTTAATAAGCATGGCTGTTACATAACACCCTATTATGCCGTGACTATGGTGTGATTAGCACAAACTCTGCCTTATTTTCATGCGTTTCATAGAATAATCAGGCTGCCCTCGGCAAAGACAGATAGGCTTTGGATAAATCATTAATGTTCTGTTGATATGGTCAATAGCAGTCATGCCATACCTGTGAATAGCAAGCTTGTTAGCAGCCACAAGACTTCCCGTGATGATGACCTGAAATACAAATCAAAACCATTCTTATTAGAATGCAGATTTATGTTCCTTTTCCATTTTGACATTTTATCACTGTAAGGAAAACATGTCATGGTTCAGTGTCTTACTGAAATGTAAACATAAGCCCTTATTTAAGAAGGGATAGCGTCAGGTAGTGGCTGGTTAATGAGAAGTAGCGACAGGTAGCGACTGGTGAACGCCGGACACGGCACGCAATTACACATTTATCAAGCAGAATCTGTTTAGCGACTGGGATAGCGCCATGTAGCGTCTGATTCATCATTTTCCCAGCCTCAGCCAACAGCGCCGGCGTTCAGCCTTGCACAGCGCCAGGTATGACCTCTCGCTACCTGTCGCTCTGCCATACATTTCAATGGATGATCCTTCCCTTCTCTTTAAACTGTGTTTTTGTTTTATTTTTTGTTTTTTTTTTTTAAATCTCAAATAATTCTGTGACCTCTTCTGGCATTGAAATAGCAGTTTTTTCATAGTTTTTTCATTTTTTATATATTTCCTCAGAAATGACATTACAGGTCTGGCATTAAAGTGTTCATGTTACAATGTTGTTACAATGTAATTCCATATGTTTTCGCTTTGTTACTAGTTGATAGATGCTGGAAAACACACTTTAAAAACACCGCCTCCTGCGCTCTGGGCTTCAAACAAATTTGTGAGAGATTTGTGAGGCTGTTTTTTTGCTGAATATGGTGTGAGTCGGTCGCTATGAGCAGTCGCTAACATGCGCTCCCATACAGCGCTGTACTGGTCAAATAGCGACTCCTCACAATGTATTCAACATTACTGAACAGCGACTGAGTCGCTATAAACTAGCGACTCACGGCCGAGCACTGCGACTACCAGCGGGCGCTCTGAAAATGCCTGCTACAGACGCTCATCTGTTGCTACCTGCCGCTAATGATGAATCAGCCTCATAGATGTAGATTTAACATAGAAGTTCTAAAACATGTATGAAATTTCCTATAGCCTGCCAGTTCTTGGAGGCCCAGATTCAGATGTGTATTTACAGGGGGTGCAGAGGTAGTAACTGCATTGGTGGCCATGAGGTCCAGGGACCCAACCAGTGTTGCACCTACCCCTTATATATCTGATTTGTGCTGATATGACATCATGTACAGGGAGTTCTAATTGTATCTAATTAGAGTCAAATTCAGATCAGCTGCACATTCATAGTGCAAGAGAAGATTATGATGATAGGTAACATCCAGTGCAAAATGTAGATGCTGGTGTATATAAAACATCATTTTACATCTGGGTACATCTGGGGAAAGGGGTATCAACACAAATCTAATCTGCACTTCAGGTGAATTGGCCAATTCTGAGTGAAAGACCATCTTAGCTAAACAAGATGAGGACTGTTTGGTGAGCAATTTGCATATATGGGGACACAACTCGTCTTCTTTTTTTATGTGTAATATTCCAAAGCAAAATGAAGACAGTAGGGCAAAACAGAACTTTGGTATCTTTCATTTCCAGAAGTTACAGCTGTTGTGTCAGGAAATGACAAGGCACACTACTGAAACCTACTGTCTTCATTTAGCTTTAATTTGGAATATTCCACATAAAAAAGATGAGTTGTGTGCCCATATATGCAAAGTCTTCATCCTGTTGTGCTAAGCTGGTCTATCACTCAGAATCGGGCAATTTACCTGGAGTGCAGATTACATTTGCGTTGTTACCTCTTTCCCCAGATGTACCCAGAAGTAAAATGATGTTTAAATAACACTCCCCTGTCTCAGCCACCCAAAACAAAGTCTAAATCTCCCAAAAGGGGTTCACACTGGAAGTAAAACAAAGCATTCCCTGCATATTATGATCACATGACCACACATAGGGGTTCCCATGTCTTAAAAGCAGGCTGTGTTTTAGAAAAAAATGGCTTGATCCCAGAACTGAGTGACAGACAAATGACCTTGCCCTTGTATATCAGGAACTTGTGTCTATTTTACGCTTTAGGTAGTTTCATGAAAATGGTAATGCGCCATTGTATGAAGTGCGAATAGGATGTCACATGTTCTCATCATTGACCTGATTATAGGTGTGACGGTCAGTCATTTGAACTGAGAAATGAGATGGCAGTCTTGCAGAAATTGGCAGGATAAACATCTCACATTTTCACTTGAGTGTCTTGACAGTCAGTCTCTGGGGAGCATCAGCTCCAGTATTTTATTTTAGGGAATAAAAACAGAGTCACAAGCCGGTATGTGGAGAGACCCATGTTAGGCTTAATATAGGGGGGCTAAAGAGACCAAAAACCCCTCTACTTAGGTAAAGGAAAAGAGTGGCTTTCCTAGAACGGAAAATATTTGCACAGTACCCAATAAAAGGACAGATAGCTGAGTACTGTGCAAATATTTTCCGTTCTAGGAAAGCCACTCTTTTCCTTTACCTAAGTAGAGGGTTTTTTGGTCTCTTTAGCCCCCCTATATTAAGCCTAACATGGGTCTCTCCACATACTGGCTTGCGACTATGTTTTGGTACTCACCAAGTCTCATCCCCCATACAGCAAGAGGCATCTGCCCTAGTGCTGATGAGAGCCTAAAGCTTGGAACACGTGTCCACTAGTTGGATTAAAGCTAATCCTTGGCATTGCATCCTTAGCGGTTCTAAGGGCCTTGGATGGCACAGAGATGTAAAGAGATGATTTGCATAGCTCCGCCTACTGCAAGGGTAGATGGGTAATGCTATCTTTCCTTGGACTGGGTACTGTGCAAATACTTTCCGTTCTAGGAAAGCCACTCTTTTCCTTTACCTAATTTTAGGGAATAGGGAGAATTACTTTAACCCATAGAGGCCCTGTACATCTCTGAACTTGAGCATCTACATGTCTGGCCTTGAATTATTGTATGGCACTTTTAGTTCATCCTTGTCAGGATGGCTGGGGCAGGTAGGTTGCAGTTTGGTTTGGTGGGCAGCTATCCTCTGTAATGTAAAAACACTTCATGTGGTTATACTGCAGACCTGAGACTCCAGTGCTGCAGAAATGTAGTCAAATGGGTAAAAGACACCACTGATTGACTTCAGAAAGTCACTGCTTCATCGAAGAAACCCTGTGATAGCGTGAGGAAGAGCAGTTATAAAGCACCATTATTCTGTGACTGCTTTATCAGCAGTCTGTATTTCAGAATTTAATTTCAGTCATTCCCCGACACTTAAAATCCCCGATTAGCTTTAATAGCTTGTTAAATATTCATTTTCTTATCTGGAATATATCCGACGTGATGTGACTCCCTGTCTCCCCCTCCTCTCATCTCTCTTTTTTGTCACAAATTGCATCAGCGGAGCGCTGCAATTACCAAAATTGGATGCCAGCAACATTATCACTCCATCTCCAGGCCTCCGGTAATACAGGTGGTGTAAAAGAAAAGTCTTAGGCTTCATTTGGACTGAAAAATGGACCGACCAGGCTGGGAATAAGAGAGAGCACATTATTATTATTATTATTGTTTATTTATATAGCGTCATCATCTTCCATAGCGCTTTACAAAGTAGTAATTACAGACAGGGTAGAAACATATGGTACATATACTATTTCAAATGCAGTTTTACATACCTGCCAGTCTACAGTTTCGATCCATGAAGCCCTCGGGGATTTGGGATATCCTGCTGAATCAACACCCCCCGGTCCCCACGATACCTTAATCCTCTCTGTGAATGTGCAGCTCAGCCCCAGCATCCCTGTGGTGCAAGGTGCAGGTAACAGGGGATGCCACAGGGTGTGAAGCTAAGCAGAACAGGTGTCTGCTTGCAAAGCTTTCAGGAACAGTGTCTTAAAATATAAAAAATCTCAAGCACTGTCCTATTATAGGTTTCATTAGTGTGTAACCAGGGCTGTATTTACCATTAGGCAAACCTAGGCACGTGCCTAGGGTGGCAACCTGGAAGGGGGGGGGAGGATGCTGCCCTTACTACTGTAGTAAAGAAATTACAACTCTCATATCCTGAACCTTAATGCCTCCTAACAAGCACCCCCCAGCCACAGAAGGACACAGAGTGTATTTGTGTGAAGGAGGGGTGCAATGAGTAGAACACAGGCCAGAGCATCTCCCCTCCACTGCTTTGGTCATGTGACTCCTGTATGTCCGAACGCAGTAAAAGTTGGAACATGCTTGCCTGCTTTTCTGCATTTCGCCCTTTGTGCCCTCTCCCTCCTCCACACACCTTTCAGGGTGAGAAAGAGGGACAATTTGTAAATCAGGCCACACCTTCTCATTGATTGATGGATCCTATATGGTGTAACAGTTATAACAATAGGAACACTTTGAATAGGCAAATTAAACATTTATTGCTGCAGATCTGCAAGTTACACCTCAAAGAGGGACAAATTAGAACAACAAGGTACAGGGGGACATGGAATCAAAAGAGGGACAGTCCCTGCAAATCAGGGGCACTTGGGAGGTATGCCATTGCACCCTTTCCCCTACACAGTTTTTTTCTATGGACCGTGACCCAATTTAAAAAAGGGGGGCGCAAACACTTAGGGCAACATGACCACCAAATACGGCCCTGTGTGTAACTTCGGCTGTAACTTCTGGAAATGACAGGTACCAAAGTTCTGGCACTTTCTGCTTACTCTTTTTTCAACTTTTTTTTTATCAAAAGTTATTTTTTCTGCAGGATTTTTAGGGGGGGGTCTAGCTTTATATAAAGAAATATCACCTAGAAACTGGGTTTACATTTTTCCACAGCTTTGTCCCTATCCTAGGCGGAGAAGACTATCCCAGACGTATTTTAGACTTTAGAGGAAACAATTATCCTTACATAAAGGAACGATGTTTAAAAGGAGTTAATGTGGACCTTCAGCATCATTTAATGAAAAGCCCAAACCCTTAAAAATTATTCCCCAGCATCTAAAATTAATATATTTAACGTTTTTAATCACTTATTTTTATCCCCACTGGCCTGCAACTCTGTTCAGCACTCTAGGATACGGGCGCCGCCATCTTGGCTCAGTAGCATCATATACTGAGGAGAAGGTGCAAAAGTGCAGGGGGAAGGGTTATAGCTGTGTTTTGCACAGACAGAGCAGAGCTGGGGTCAGGAAAAGGTCAGCAATCCCAGAATGCAGAGTGGCACAGTCAGAAGACACTTCCTGTTTGCAGGCAGCCTGAAACTCCATGGGCCGCCATCTTGAATGTTTAAAGGTTCAGAAAATGCAGTAGATGCAAGAAGGTTAGTTTTTTATGTGAGCAATCTGTATGTACAGCGTGGGGGAAACATAGAAGATATGCTCTTATTTAGGGTGAAGGTTCGGTTTAAGAAGGGAATTCTTTTTCCACTCTAGAAATACATTTTTATTTTATCACACCCTAATTCGTATATGTCAAACCCAAGGCCCAGGGGCCAGATGCGGCCCTCCAAGTCTCTTTACGTGGCCCTCAGACAGGTACCAGACGTTGGTGGCCGGCCCAGTCACTCCAAGGCATTGCACATGTCCGTGTGTCTGTTTGAGGTGCTGCAGAGTGATGCAATGGTACCGCCTCTAAATCCAGGTGAGGTGCCTAAAAAAGTGGATGGTGCAAGCCATTTTTAAGGTTTTGAGAGGGAAGAAAGAAGTGTCTGTGTTGTCTCTTTGCAATCAGCTTTTATCCTACCGGGGAGGCCGATTCATTAATAGCGCCAGGTAGCGACAGATCAGCGACAGTAGCGTTATTTTCACAGCTCACGCTAGTATTCGCTGTGCTTGGCCGTTGTTCGGCTGTTGACAGCGACCCCGTCGGTGTGCGGAAATGTTGAATACGGGGTTAGGAGTCGCTGTTTCACAGGTTCCGCGCTGTATGGGAGCGCATGACAGCGAATGGCCATAGCGAACGGCTCCCAGCATATTCATTAACAAATCACGCTCCAAAAATTCTCGCGCTGTGAAATGCTTGTTTAAACCCCAGAGCGCTGGCGGCGATGGGTTAAAAGTAGTTTTTTAACCCCCAAACAACCATATTTTTAGAAGAAAAAAAAACATGTTTTTCAAAACACTTTGTAATATGAATAACATTAATATCAGACCTGTAATATCAATTCTGCCCAAATTTTTTTTTTATTTTTTTCTTACCTCAAAAAAAATATCTAATCTCTGGCAGAAGTGGTAACAGAAATTTTTACATAAAAAAAAAAAAAAATTATTAACAATTAATTATTAATATTTAAAGATTGTTCCATTGAAATGCATTGGAGAGTGCCAGGTAGCGAGAGGTCATACCTGTCGCTGTTCAAGGTCGCTCGCTGGCGCTGTGGGGTGAGGCTGGAATAATGGTGAATGAGTCGCTATCTGGCGCTATCTCTGTCGCTAAGCAGGATCGGCTTGATAAATGTGTGATTGTGGTGGGGAGCCGGCGTTCTCGTGGTGGTGACCGTCATTACCGTTCGCTCACCAGTCGCTACCTGGCGCTATCCCTTGTTAAATAAGGGCCTAAGTTTCTGCATCTGTCCTGGGAAAAATACAATTGTGTCTAATATTGTTGTTGGCTCTGTAGGTTAATCCTGAGCAAATCAATTCTGCACCAGTCCTGGGAAAGTCTGTGGCTGTTATGGGAAAACTATTTCAGTGCCTTTCTGCATTTGTCCTGGGCAAAATCATCTGTTTTTAACCATACATCTAAATGTTAGCATTTGATTTTTGTCTCATTAACTCAACCAGATTGCTGATGTGGCACTCCTGCCCTAATTGATCGAATTCCTAATTCTAGCATTAAGCATAAACATTTTAGGAAAGTGTATTGCAACAGGGCTAATGAGTTGGAATTTCTGGCTGAAACAGGAAGTGGAAAATCCATGCCATGCTGTGTGCAATATTGATGTCCCAAGTTTTTTTCTATGGAGTGGTCCCAATGTTTCCAAATATAGCTGCATCTCATTCCCTCTTCCGTCCTTGCTTTGATTTGGGGTGAGGTATGAGCAGGTCTGCTTTCCCTGTGACAGGGTCAGGGTTGTTTCTCCGAAAGGTCTGAGGCCCAAGCTCAGAGTTGTATTTCCATGTAAATATATGTCAGTTGTATAAATATACATTTGACACTATGTAGCGAGGCCATACTTGTTTATTATGCTTGAGGCTACACTGGGAATTGTTTATAGAGGAGTTGCACTAAATCTAACCTGCTGATCTGTGTATGAAAATAAACCCGGCCAGGGCCATTTGTCCTAATTCAGGCAATGGAGCAGAGCAGTGTGGACCATGAGGATTCTGGCTTCTTGGAAGATGAGGAGCACCCAGTGTCCAAATCCAGCCTCAACAATTCAGGGTTATAGAACCCACACCCAAAATGGCCCACATGTCTGTCATCCACCCCGGATTTAGAATTCCTGATCACTATCCATCCTTTGGAAATTCCCCCGCTTTTTTTGTGTGTAATGAAAAAAAGAGGGGTGATAAAATATAGGCCCTTATTTATGAAGGAATAGCGACAGGTAGCGACTGGTGAGCGGCCGGTAATGACGGGCACTGCCACGAGAACGCCGGCTCCCCACCACAATCACACATTTATCAAGGCAATCCTGCTTAGCGACTGAGATAGCGCCATATAGCCACTCATTCATCATTATTCCAGCCTCCGACCAGCATCCGACCTTGAACAGCAACAGGTATGACCTCTCGCTACCTGGCGTGCTCCAATGCATTTCAATGGAACATTCTTTAAATATTAATAATTAATTGTTATTAATTTTTTTTTTTTTTTTTTTTTAAATGTGAAAAATTCTGTGACCACTTCTGCCATTTTAGATAATTTTTTTAAGGGAAAAAAAAATTGTACAGAATTGATATTACAGGTCTGATATTAATGTATTCATATTACTAAATTATTTAAAAAACTTGGTTTCCAAAAATATGGTGGTTTGGGGGTTAAAATACTACTTTTAACCCATCGCCGCCAACGCTCTGGGGTTTAAGCATGCATTTTACAGCGCAATAATTTTTTGAGCGTGATTTTTTAATGAATATGGTGGGAGCCGGTCGCTAGGGCCAGTCGCTATCATGCGCTCCCATACAGCGCGGAACCTGTCAAATAGCGACTCCTCACCCAATATTCAACATTACGCCACACCGACTGAGTAGCTATCAACTACTGAACAACGGCCAAGCACAGCGACTACTAGCGGGCGCTCTGAAAATGTCTGTCGCTACCTGCCGCTATTAATGAATCGGCCTCCCCGTGTGTGTGTGTGTGTGTACTGTATAGCAGCGCATAGTGATGTCACTGAACACCCAACACAACCTGTCTAATATCTTAGAGATAGATGAGGAGGATGTGCTGATGGTGATAGGGCATAAAAAGCTGGCAAGGAAAAGGAGGGGACATATTATGAAGCAACAGGCAGTGTTATCACTTGACTTCTGAAAGGAGGCGAGTATAGGTTCACTTTTTAAGGCACTTCAAACCAGAGCTTTATTTATGTTAAGGTTGGCATTCTGCGAAATTGTTGGTCTGAGGACAAGTCCTATAATGTGCCACTTAAAGTGGACCAAAACCCAGGATTTTGACTATCCTGGGACTATCCTGGATTTTGGTCCACTCCCCCTATGTGAAACCCCCCAAATTGCAAGCATCAACTCACCTCACCGCGGTCCTATGGCGCATGCGCGTCCGCTCGTCCAATCAGCGCGCTCGGAGCCGCTGTAAGGTAAGACAATCAGGCCATATGGGGCCCTGACCATTGTAATGGCATATATTTATATATATGTATACATACAACTTTGGTAAGTCGTAATAAATGTTATTACTAAAATGTCTTTCCACCTTCTCCCAGCTGCTAACTGTTGTGGCGCGAAGGGAAGTTCTGTTATATTTAAAATGGAACAAAACCCCAATGGAGCTTTTACATTCCAGGGCCAGCCACTGGCCTTCCCATTGCTTTAAACACCTCCCCCATGTCCCCCACAACACTCACCTGCTTCCGGGGCTCTCTCGTTCCATTTGCTGAAGCCCTGCATGTAAGCAGAGCCATTTGCCGAGCATTACATATGTATGGCAAATAGCTGTGACTGACGTTGGACCAGGAAGAGGTGGGTTTTTCTTGGGCGTTCTGAGGTTTCCCAATTTAGGATGCCCCAGGGCCATGGAACAAAACCTGGGATAGTTAAAAGCATGGATTTTGTTCCCCTTTTAAAGGACACAATTGGAATAAGGTTTTTCTGGGGGGAATAATATAACAGTGTCACTATGACAGAAATAGCTGTTGACATTTCCCAGCTACTCTAATTTAAATAAGTTTGGAACCAGGAAGCCTCTCCTTCCTCCTTCACATCCAGGCCATCTTTATTCGGAATTTATGACACACTTTGATTTTTCCTTATTTTTTCACTTCGTCTTATCTGGCTGGTGGGAGGCTGCGGCACTGATAATGATAAAGGAGCACAGATGACAGCGGGAAACCAGCTTCAATCAGAACTGTTAAAACAGGCCTGCCAGGCTGGCTCCATCAGGGGGTAATCAGACTTGGCAGAGTGCCTCCATCTATGGACGCTTAACAGGCTCCTTCCAGGTCCTAGCGCATTATCTTTTAGGATTGTGGTTCCCCATCGCTAGTAGTTTACATTGAGTGCTGTCTGTTTCAGGCAAACAAGGGGGACATGTTTTCATCTAAAAAATATTTGGAGACAAGTTTTTTGCTCTTACTTGAGGCTTGTGGACTTCAAAAACTTTACCAAAGTTTATTAAGCCAATGCACAGAATTGAGATTAACCCATAGTCATTTGAAATGTCAAATCATGTACAGCAATAATGTGTTGTATTTTGTAATAATATGAAATATACCTATAAACATGTTATATGGTGAGAGGAGGAGCTACTTCTACATCTCAACTGAAAAAATATCCCACCAAGCTTCTGTCAGGAGAAATACAGGGGTGGCAGGTTCTTGAGCGTACCATTCCACTTTAACAAGGGGGTTCTACTCAATTTCTATTCTTGTCTCCTGAGCCAGCTTGTGGGGAGCGGCAGCATTAAAGTGGACCAAAACCCAGAATAGTCAAAAGTTTTGACTATTCTGGGTTTTGGTTCTTTCCCCAGGGGCACCCCGATCAGGGGTGAACCGCTGTGAGAAACCCCCCAGGACGCCCGAATGGACTCACCTCTTCCCAGTCCCACGGCGCATCTAAGAGCAGCGGCTCTGATGGCAGCATCCTCCGCCTCCCTCTAACAGGGAATGTGCCCGCAGCGGCCAGTCACAAATGCCTGGCGCGAGCACGCGCACTGCTAGAGGGAAGCAGAGGATGCGACCATCAGAGACACTGCTCTTAGACGTGCCATGGGACTGGGAAAAGGTGAGTTGGCTGCGGCAATCTGGGGGGTTTCACACAGCGATTGGGGTGCCCCCAGGAAAAGGACCAAAACCCAGGATAGTCAAAATCCTGAGTTTTGGTTCACTTTAACCATTCTAACACCTGCATTGCATCATTGCTACACAGGAATCCCACTTTAAAGGGTCTGTAAACTCAACTGCAATAATTAGCTAGCAAGCAGCTTAATTGTTTCCTCATATATGAGTCTCCTCCACTTCCAGTAGCACTGGGCAGAACCCATAGGAGGGCTCCGAATTACTACTCTGTCCCTTGCTGAATACAGCGTAAGCACGGCAAGCCACAGCGGTCCCGTAGCTGTCTCTGACCACAGCAGAGCATGCTCATGACTCATAAAGCTGCACTATGACCCATCCTTCTCAGCACAGCCCCGACCCAGAAATGTAAGCAAGTAAATCAGTTTTTGCCTAACATACGTAACGTATTTGCATACAATCACATGCTTTGAAATGGCTCATTTTATACTGTTCCCAAGGGGTAAGAGGAGTGGGAGAAAAGTTTGCCATCCCTAACTGTAAGGGGCAAGTTTGATCAATGCTGAGTCGATTCATTTTGTTGCTGAACTAGCATCTGTTGTAATCAGGATATGCCTACAATTTTCTGTTGCCTTTCTGTCTATCTTCCTGTCTACTTTTCAAAGTTTCTGCCTTGCAAAGTAGAATGTCTGCAACAGGTTTAATTTTCTTTTGCAGACGGGGGGGGGGGGGTAATCAGACTTGGTTGAGTGCCTACTTCCAAGTCCTAGAGGCCGATTCATTAATAGCGCCAGGTAGCGACAGAAGAGCGACTGTAGCGTGATTTTTTCAGCGCCAGCCAGTATTCGCTGTGCTTGGCCGGCGTTAGCTTGATGACAGCGACTCAGTCGGTGTGCGGTAATGTTGAATACGGGCTTAGGGGTCGCTGTTTCACAGGTCCAGCGTTGTATGTGAGCGCCTGACAACGAATGGCCAGAGCGAACGGCTAGCTTCATATTCATCAACAAATCACGCTCCGAATGTGCTGTCGCTGTCCATTCCTTGTTTAAACCCCAGAGCGCTGGCGGCGATCTGTATTAACTAGTTTTTAACCCCTAAACAACCATATTTTTTGAATGTAACATTATACATGTTTTTAGAATCATTTTGTTATATGAATACATTAATCTCAGACCTGTTAGATCAATTCTGCACATATTTTTTTTTTTTTTTTTTTGACTTAAAAATAAATCCTAACATTGCAGAAGTGGTCTCCGATTTTTTGACATTAAAAAAAATTTAAAAAAAATAATACCAATTAATTATGATTAATTATAGATTGCTCCATTGAAATGCATTGGACATCGCCAGGGAGCGACAGCTCATACCTGGCGCTGTGAGGGAATTTGCAGCGGCGCTGTTCGGTCCAGGCGGCTTCATGATGAATGCCGCGCTAGCCGTCGCTCTCGCCGGCGCTAGCCTCATTTTGCTTGATAAATGCGTCATTGTGACCGCCGCCGGGCGTACTTGAGTCGGTAGTCGCCGTTAGCTGCCGCTACCTGGCGCTCGTCAGACACTACCTGGCGCTATCGCTTGATGAATAAGGGCCCTAGTGCATTAGCTTTTGTGATTGTGCTCCCTCACAGGTGGTTACTATTGCTAACTCTTTAAAGTTGACAGTGTGCTCTGTCTTTGTGAGCCAAACACGTGGGACATGTTTTCATCCAGAAATGTTTGGAGGCAAGTTACTTTCCTGCAGACACAGGGAATTGTGTGGATGCAGAAGCGATGGATTAAGTTCAGGAAAATGGGGTCATGCATGAATAAAATCTGAAGGCTCGACAAACAGTCTTATTCAGCAGCATCAGCTGCATGGAAGATATGGAAACAATGATTTGATTTTACACCTGAAGAACCCCCTAAATAGAATGTAATATTCAACCAATATTAAAAGTCACATCTATGTATCATGTCACTGGACAATCATTAGGCACATCCCTACCAGCAGCAAGAACCCTCACCCTTGAAGCAGCATGGGAGCTGCAGGCGCGGGTGTTTTTCACCACCTTTGACCCTGATGTATATACCCATGGTGGCCCAGTACACGTGAGATTTACTGTCTTTTTGTTGCCGGCATTTGTTACTACATTATTGTGCTCTAATTATGTATAATTTATGTTTTTTGGGCAACATAAGCTAGGTTTCTGATTAGGATAATTTTATAGAGTAGATTAGGATTATAGGTTTATAGGATTATTGGTGGTTTGTATATACATGGACACATTTATATCTGTCATGTTCATATATTATTAGTTAATTAGTTAATTGTATTTAATTCACACACACATATATATATATATATATATATATATATATATATATATATATATATATATATATATTGGTTATTTATTATTTATTAGATTTATTTATTTATTTATTGTTGCTATTCACAATAGTAGTGGATTATATATGTCTATTGTATCACGGTGTGTATATATGTATTTGTATATATTGTATGTATATATTTGTATATATACATTTTTTGCAAAGATATTTGAGTTTCTATATAAATCGGATTTTTTGTGCCGGCACAAAAAGGGTTTTTTGGGGTGACGATATTGTGGGTCAGGTTTCATGTGGTATTGATTGGATATGCCCTTTTGGGCACCTCATACAGTACTAAATTTGGTCAGAATGGTTGGTTTTTTAATATGTCTTGTGGTATGTGTTTTTTAGCCCAATTGTGTATCAATAAAGTTGTATATTGTGATAATTGATGAAGTGGTGCTTCTTCTTTAGAGAAAGGTGTGCCTTCCACTCTGTTTTTGGTTTAGCAGCAAGATTCTCATTAGCAGTCCTTTATGCGTCGTTCCTTGACCACAAGGAACAGCAGAGAGTTTACTACAAAAACCAATAGTGTCTGGGGGTGGAGTTCAGGACCATCATGTGGTGCTTAAAGACATAGGCCTCCAATCAATGTTGTCATGAGTTGAAAAAAAATTCTCATGGTAGTAAAAAATTCACTTTATTAGAAAAAACCTGAGAATTTGACTGTTACTGAATCACCTGCTAGGAAAACAATGAAAGTCAATGGTACTTTTTTACTCCTAGAAAAAAGTAGAGACATTTTTCTCCCTTTTTACACTGTAGTAAACAGTGACTTTCATTGTCTTCCTATATGGTGATGAAATGCTCAAGCTTTTTTTCTCATTAGGAGAATTTTATTACTAGCATGAGAATTTTTTTTAAACTCTTTTTTAACTGTTAAATCAAGGTCAATGTCATCTTGAAGAAACTGGAGAATTAAAAATAGGGGGCAACCCGGATGCACTAACAACTAGGTTATGCAGGGCCCAGAATATTGACAGTGGATGTAAATTTGTCATTGATGTGGAAAGAAGAACCAGATAATCACCCAGCAGCTCCAGCAAAAAGAAAGGACGTTAACAGGATATTTTATTTCTGTTCCTGGGTCAGCATTCCTTGGAAGAAGTGCACCTGTGTAATAGAGCAGAGAGGCCGTGGCAGTCAATTTAGAGCATTTTTAGAAAAGGCTTTAATTAGCGAAGCCGGGAGTGGGGGGGGGGGGGGTGGCAGGGACATTTGGATGGGAGCAGTGATTCAGTGACTTAGCTCTGCCTTTCAGTTCATTCTCACCACAACGTCAAGCAGACAAGTGCCTCAGTCATCCTCACACCTATTAACATCCTGTCCTTCTGCTGAGACTCCCCTGCAGCAATTATTGACAGCAATGGATGTGTTCTGCCTCGCCGGCCACCGCTGGAGACCCCTATAATGCCACATCTAATAGGAAGCTGATTTCCTTCCCCCTCTCCTGTAATAAAGAAACTCTATTATGTGGCATTCAGGGAGCCATCTTTTACTTTCTCACTGCCTGGGGCTGGAGGATAATGGCTGTGAAGTCACCCCTGGACTTTATTAAAGTCATACTGTTTGGGCATAATGTAAAATTGCGCTTAAATCTTACATGTTTAGAAAATGTGCAACCTGAGCCACTGAGAGTCTAATAAAGATATAAAAAATGTTTCCTGCAGTCAGCATGCTCCTTACTTTCTAAGACAGGATCTTATTGACCGCATAATATAAATATGCCAGTAAGCGTTCCTACATTTCCTCCACTGCATTTAAATGTAATACATTTGAATACTTGGAGCACGATAAACACTTTTAGTATGTAAATTCTCACCTAAGAAATAAAAAGGGACCAATTATTATAGGAGGACCTGGCTTTGTTTTGGAGTTTTGGAAGTAAAGTCCCTGCAATACAGGGACAGTCACACAGATAGGGTCATTTGGTAAATCGAAACCAGTTGATTTACCTGTAATGAGACCATATGAGGCAACCGCCTCAGACAGCACTGCGGGGGACGGCAATTACTGGACCCCCTCTTTTTTGTTTGTTTTTTTCATCTCATTAGTGGTTCAATGGAGATCGGGCGGAGCTGCATGCTGTCATATTTTTACAATCACTGTTGTCTCTGTGTCGCTGTGGCCCTGCCCCTACCCTGCAGCGAGTAGGAAGGAGCCATGCAGAGCAGTGCATTGCTGTATTATTATTATTATTGTTTATTTATATAGCGCCATCAACCTCCGTAGCGCTTTACAAGTTAAGAATACAGACAAGGTAAAACATATAGCACAGAGAACAATACAAAATTAGATGCCACAGGTTAAAAGCAAGTGTTGTGAGCACAGGAGACAATAGGGAGGAGTGCCCTGCCCTTGCGAGCTTACAGTATTGAGGACACATCTAAGGTGCTACAAGACAGAGACATTTAAAATAGACCTAACCCCTCTCTGGCAAGTCAATGTCAGGTCTAATTTGGGTTGGCAAGGCCTCTAATCCACATTCTCTTTCAGTCTGTGACCCCTAATTAGACAGGTACTGTACTCACCACTTCCTCATGAAGCACTGCGGGACACAGGACCCTGAAACATCTGCACATTACATTAAAACACACATTCTAGTTCCTAATTCTAGTTCCTAATTGGATGGAGCTCTGCAAGCAAAAAGTGAGTATTTTCTAATACAAAATTTACAGATGATTTGAGGAAGTAGGTTAGGTTAATTTGCTGCCTTCTTATTTCATCACTTCCCTATTTGTCTTTTTCAATAGCTTTCCTTCTCTCTTTCTGTAAATGATTCTTTCTTTTATATGCTGTAGGGGGGTTTTCTGTCTGTTGGGCCACTGAATTAGCCTGACACGTGTGGCTTGCTCCTTTCCATTCAGTGTACATATGGTGAATGTTGTGTGCTCCCTCCAGTGTTTAGTGGCCATATTGACAGTGGGTGCAATTCCACACTAAGCCCAAGGGTGGACGCACAATAATAAAGGAGCTCCTTCCTAGAGGTGAGGGCATTTCTTGAAAACCTCAGAAGGGGGGGGCAGCATGTTCTCAAGCCCCAACAGCTCCCCCTCTGCACGTGCCTTATCCTGTTTACTAAATCAAATATCATTTTAATTAGATTAGCAATTTCTCTTCTAAATGGGGACACATGCCAGTACAGCTTCTCATGTTTTGCTGGTCCCTTGTAAGTGAGGCCAGCTGCCATGCTTCATTGTTGGCTGGCATTGGAGTATTATTACATTGGCAAAACAAGCTGCTGCACAGGGCCATACCATCTGCCCAAGAAAACACTGTGTGGATTAAACATTACTGCTGAATGATGGGCCAAGCACCTTTACAGGAGAACTCTCTGCTTTACCCCAGGCTTTGTTACCCAGTGTAGTACAATTAGAGTCATTGCTGGGAGAGAGTATAGAGCACACTGCATGGTTGGCTTATGTATAAGTCTAAGCTGTCATTTTTCCTCTGTCCCAAAAGCCTTGGCTGTATTTTATAGACCAATAAAATACAGCCAATACAGTGCATAAGGAATTCATTAAGCTTCAAGTAAAATCCTAGGTTTGCCCCTTCCCACATATTACAGACAGCAATGTACAAACAGATATATAGTATACCTACAGAGCATCGCTCTCATGATGCGTTATCAGCATCCCCATATATCTCTAAAAGAGCCCATTCCCAACAAACCCAAAACTTTTACTTGATCTTGAAAATAGTTTCACTTGCTTTGGGCATGATGCCTAATTACTGTTTTTTTGTATAATGTAAAAGCAAAATCAGAATATACACTTGTAGCCTCGGTTCCACAGATTCCTGTGGGCCCCTGGGACTTGTCTCAGTGTATATACCTACTGCTGGTCATAAGGAAGTAGGCTTGTCCCCCACTGAAATGCATTCTATGATGAATACATCCATCCCTTATAACGCAGCCCAGATTTACCTCTTTATTCCAACTGTCTGCCACCCGCTGGCTGGTAGGGTTGTGTGTGGAAGAAAGCAGCAACTTATCTACCTGGTTAAGTGAGGCCTTCACAGCTGGGGAGATGAAGCTGGGCTGCTGAGTACATGGCATCACCAACCTGAAGTGCATAATCACAGCAACACAATTGTTGATGCAGTACCCTGACAGTACCAGACATAACCCCCTCCCAATCTAAAAGGCAAAGGGAATCAATGGAGTTGTGGCCTTCTACATTGTCATTGTAAGGCTCACCAGGTAACAAGTCCAGTTCAGTGAGTACTGCCCAATCTCCACCACTATCTTCACTTTCAGACAAGTTCCTGTTTGCTAGGATGCAAAGTAAGCCTCGCTGGACACGATTGTCCCCAGGAAATAATAGCGCAAAACAATACTCACTGAGAGCTGGACTTACAGATGTGTAAGCACTCGTGGTGCTTTCAGGTTACAGGCGAAGTCAGGTGAAGTCGAATGTAGTCCAAACTGGTGTCTAGGCAGAGGGATGAAGCAAAGGCAGAATTATTAGGCAAGCCGAAGGTTATATACACTAATCGGTACCAGAAGTAAAGTCTAGGAGTCCGAGATCACGAGTTCAGAGGTCACAACATAGGGGTTCAAGCAAAGCGAGGTCAAAGAACAATCTGGGTCATGCTCAAAGACAATAGAAATAGTAACCGGTTATCATGGGCAGTGTTTGAGTGCACTAGGAACACTTTAATAGGGCTAGGGTGCAAGGGATTGGCTGGGGCAACTTAGAGCTCATTGGCCAGCAAAAACACCAGGGCTGATTAGCCTCTTTCAAATCTGCAGGCAGTGCGGCCTCTGAAGGGCATAAAGGACTTGTCTACTTGTTTGCTCACACAAGAAGTGATGCCAGGGATGTGGACGAGCGTGGCACTGGGCGACGGACAGCTTTGCGTGCCAACTGAGAATGCCGCAGGAACTTGGGGCAGGAGAGTGGATTTGTTTGACAGTTAGCACCTCAGGTGACAGCATTCTGTACATGGCTTGGGGCAGGCTTTCCCTCGGCAAACAATCCTATTTTATTGCCTTGAGCCTAATGTCCTAATCAATTAAGAAACTGCATAAACATTGCAGCATAGTATTAAAAGTTTTCTGCATTAAAACTCCACAAGCAGGATGTCATGGTCAGGTGGTTCCACAGACATCCTGCTAGTGGCATTGTGTTGTCTTGCAGCACAGTTGGTGTTCCAGTGGCTAAGGGGGAGGGAGGACCTACAGAGCTGCCTGGCCATTTTGCAACACAAGACACAATAGAGGTCTTCTAATACCAGGCCACACCCTCAGTCAGGTACAGCAGGATTTTGTTCAGTCAGTTCAGTCTGAAGCCTTGCCATTGTCCATAGATCTAGATATGTCCAGGGTTCCAGCAGGCCCCCATCTGTTCCCTGGAGGCTGCTGGATTCTTTGTCTAGCCTGGCCAGGTAAGTGGGAATTTCCTGTTTTGCCCTGTTATAGATTCTTTTGTTGCCTGAGTGTAATGCTTTGTTCTGTTTTTTATTAATAAAGCCTTTTTAAGTCATCCTAGGTGTCCAGCTCTGTGCTCTGGTCTAATTTTTCTCTCTTGATGAGAGCTCAGTCCTCCGGAGCTCTCATTTCTTACTGGACATGTCTGCCATCTTTCTGTCATCAGCCCCCAATTACAAAGACAATTTCTCAGACACATTTGTTATATTAAAAGTGTGCTAATCTCAGCAGGTCAGCTCCCCTTATCCCAGGTCACAGTTTGCTGTTTTTTAAGTGTCCTTCCTAAGTGGAATTGTACATATTTTGTTATAAATAAATGCGATTTTATTAACTTTGGAAGCACTATGCGAATGTAAATCCCTAGTTTCACTCCAGATTTCCTCTGTTGCAGCTGCCTGTGAGATGCTGCCTAAACAAAGCCAGAAAAGATTTGGCCCCCATCCATAAGTGAGGAATTCCTCATGCAGAAGTACACCTTCCACCCGCACTACATAAGCCAAATCTTGAGGGAGGCAGGGATAGCCCTCCAATCCCCAACTGTAACCCTCCTGGGGGACGTATTGTGTCAGAAACACTGCTTTGCCCCACAATGTTATGGGTTATGTTAAGGGTTATGTGGAAATGATTTATTGTAGAGCTCCAAATCATGCTGGAAGTGGCTTCCTGCTGCTTTTTTAATAGTTCTAACAGGCTGCATTACATTTTGCTGACTAGTATTTGTGTTGTATGTACAGACTGTCTGGCCTTTCCATTCAACACACACTCTACATAATCACATCCAGCATCATTTGCCTGTAAGTCTACATGAGGAAGTAAAGCCATTGTTTTTCCATTATCCACCAGAGTTTGCCTACAGCCTACAGCCTATAGCCAGAGCTGGTCTTAGGGTAAGAAATAGATCAATGGAGGGAAAATGATAGAGCGTTGGAGAAAAGGTGATAGAAGAGGTTGGAAAACAGGAGAGGGCAAAATACAGAGAAAATGTGAAAGCAGATCAAGACAGAGGTAAAAACAGGGGGAAAGAGACAGAGAGGAAACACAGAAAAGGGGAGATATGCACGGGTGCAGCCCACCAAGTTATATTTTTTTTATGCATTCTTTAGGTTTTCATAGAAGGACAAAGACTAGGAAAAGGGGAAAACAGGAAGTGGGGAAATCAGGCCTTGAGAGGCAACAAAGGCCTCACTCGAATAGTTCTAAAAAGTTGAACTTCCATGAAGCACAAAGACAGATAACCAATGGGAGCACAAAGAAGCGAAAAAAAAAATATATAGATAGGTGACAGAGGAGGGAGATGAAAACAAAAAAAGGGTGGTTGGGAAGGGATTTAGGAAGCGAGGTAGGCCAATTTTTCTACAGATTCTAGTAGTACGCTATAGACAGCGCCGGATTAAGTGTGGTGGAGGCCCCTGGGCACAAAATCTGGTGAAGGCCCTAGATACAGTATTTTTTTTCCTTTAAAATAATAGCCCAGCCAAGTAACTGATTGGTGGTTGTCTGGCACCCACCCACTTACTGGAACTTTTGTGTGGGTGCGTGTTTGTTGCTCGGGAACCCCTGCTTTGCCATTCTGGGTGGGGGGTAGTGTAGTTGCCCAGCTGGTCCAGCAGAAACAGTTCCCTGCATTGAGCTGCCAGTGGCTGTGCTTGGTGGCTTATGTGCAGTGAGCAGCCGCTGATTGAACGCTCTGCACGCATCACTGTAGCTTTGCTGCTCTAGACTCTCCCTCCTGCCTGTGGTGGCTTTGGCTGCAGGGCAAGTGGTGAAGGCCCCAGGGCTAAAGCCCCCTCATAATCTAGCCCTGACTATAGGTTAATTTTCCCCTATAAAACCAGTCACGGAGGAAGGTCTTGTGTTGTGTCTTGGGTCTTTGAGGTCTTCAAATCTGATAATTTCATCTGTTCTGTTAAACCAATCAGGAATGGAGTGGCGAGTCTAACTTCCAACATATTGGGTGGGATGCACGGCTTTGCAGCATTTAGGATGTGCCACAGAGTGGATTTGCGATAGCAGGATTGTGATATCTCGGAGAAATGAAGAGAGCAAAATGCTGGGTCATCTGTGATCTCCACATATATGCGAATGAAGATAAAAATGTGAAGCAGGTCACCATCCTTTTCTCCACATTTGTGGGGAGTTTTGCATTACACTATTCGTATATGGAACACAAGGAGTTCTTATGATCCAGTGACAATATTTAAATATTGGACATCACCTGTGAGTGCATAGAAGGTTCTTGCAATTGCTCACACCTGCACATTGGCACCTTGGGCCATTGACGTGCACATGCACGTAGGTGGTACACCTGTAACTCGAGCCCTGAAGCTGGCCAGAGCAGTTGCGCCTAACAGGACCCATTTAACCTATTTTCCTTTAAAGTGCACCAAAACCCAGGATTTTGACTATCTTGGGTTTTGAACTTTGCCCCCCGGGCAACCTGATCGGGGATGTCCCGCTATGTGAAACCCCCCAGGCCGCACAATCTCACTCACCCTTCCTTGGTCCT
Organism: Gastrophryne carolinensis; assembly: GCA_027917425.1. Classification (NCBI taxonomy): domain Eukaryota; kingdom Metazoa; phylum Chordata; class Amphibia; order Anura; family Microhylidae; genus Gastrophryne; species Gastrophryne carolinensis. The sequence goes on from CM051235.1 coordinate 495,627,290, forward strand.
ACGGCGCATGTGCAGCCTCTTGTCCAGTCTGTGCGCTCAGATCCACTCCTGCCCCTTTGTCCAAGAGCTTGGCTAAAGTGAGCGGATCCAAGCGCGTAGGTGGCCGCATCCCCCACTACCATTTAACAGGGAGCATGCCCACAACGGCCATTCACAAATGCCTGGCGCGGGCACTCTCCCTGATAAAGGGATAGCGGGGATGCGGCCGCTGCTTGCGCATTACCGTTGGACCGGGAAAGCAGTTGACCTGGGGCATTTGACACAACGGGGCTTTCTAAATCTGGATACCCCAGGGGGAGCGAGTATGCATGGCCTGGAGTATCATAGACTCCAGGGTGGGGTTTAGTCCACTTTAACTTTTTCTTGTTTCTCAAGTCTTACTTTTTACAATCCTAACAGTATTCCAGCATGGGGATTCTGGTGCAGGAGAAGCCTAACACGTGACCTCCACTCGACAATGTTGGGGGTGATAAAGCTAGCAGCTGCTGACAATGGTTGTACATATCTCATTAGTCTGTGTAATGAGCTATTAATACTGCAATTACATCCCATTGATTTACTGAGTAGATAATTGTCATCTTCTGCGAAGCACGAGTGATGAATATCTCTCATTATCAGCCCTTTCCTTCATCGAGGCACAATTGTTCCAGAAGAAAAAAAATAATCTCTTTCTAAGCATTGTTTCAGCACAGAGTGCCAGGTTCTCAGCGGCAATTGAGGCATATTTAACATAAAGACCCCAAAAGTGTCTTTATAATGGCGAGGATATGTATGGCCTGGTCACACAGCAGTTGAGAAGGGTCGAAATGTAATTATTCTGAGACAATGAGTGATCATGTGAACATATCCTTCTTTAAACCAGGTGGTATTATTGTGGCTGAGTTACTCCAAAGCCGATAGCTTTTATTTTACATTTCCAAGTTTTAACAAGCCAATTATTGGCAGGCCAATATTGTGTACGCTGGTTATATAATCCTGTGAAGTACTGATTCTCCAAAAAGATTGGTTTGTCTCACAAAGTGAGTACTGAGGTCAGTATCAGCAGAGGAAATTAACTTGCAGATTGAGTGTCAATTAAATCTAAAACATGTTAAAGTAGACCTTAGTCTAAAAGCACAGCCTATTCTAACTCTTCAATGGTGGGTTATGTTATCCATTTGCAGGATAATTATATTTTTACTCTGGCATCGATAGATCTGACCAGTTTTTTCAAGTGTGTCTGTCAACGATTCACATCTGCTGCTCTGCAGAAATTGATTTTCTTTATTATTAGTATTTATATCATTAATTTAATCTGTGGCACACCACCATATGGACAGACCCATGTTAGGCTTAATGTAGGGGGCCTAAAAAGACCCTCTACTCATAGTTAAAGGAAAACAGGTGATTTACTAGAGTGGAAAGTATTGACGCAGGGCAATCGCAAGTTCCGAAATATTATCAGTTTCAATATGGTACTTGTCATTTCCTAAACAACTGGGTGTGTCAGGAAATGACAAACAAATGACACTTGTAAAGGGACAAGGCTTGTGATTTGCGTGTCTCTGGTGACTGTAATCTCCCCAAAAACCTGCTGCTGATTCTAAAAAAAAACCTATGCAGCACAGCAACATGACGGCTAAATATGAACATATCCTTACAATGTCCTGTATCGAGTTTAATCATTATGATGACTGACTCTCTCCCATGCCTTGCTATTGTATTGTCGCTGCATAATGAATGCATGAAGATCAGATTCCCAGTAAAGAAATAGTGTATGTATAACAAATACATGTGATCCCAGTTTTCTCCAGGCTTTGGCTTTTTTTTTACTTTTCGAACTTAATTTTAAATTTATGACTACCGTCATTTTTCAATTAAAGCAGACCTAGCCCATCTTTGTCCCTGGGAGATTGTAGTTGTTGTAGCATTAAAATCTGTTTGAAGATAAAAGGTTGTAGTTGTCCCTATCCTGCTGCTCCTATGTGACATAGCAGTGCAAAAGGTGAACATGTGAGTATCTTCACAACACAGGGCTGGGAGACAGTAGTAGGAGGGGTATTTTGGTGCTAATTGTCAGTATGTCCCACATGATGGAATTGCCTCGGTACCTAATTCAGTACAGCTCCAATTTAAGGACTTCAGTTAAGCTGCATTTGTCATGCAGGGTACATGGCATCTGATATGGTTTAGCAGTGTATGGATTAAGGATTGAGCCTTTAGTTATGAAAGGTACATAATGGCGCAAAAGTATGTAAAAGGGGACATTATATGGATAGGAGCACGTGGGGCCGCTGACAGGGGTGACTGTGCACCTTGGGAAAGGGTGAATATTTTAGCAATGTAGAACCTTGGCTCAGCAGCAGGAATGAGTTAAGTCCTCTATGGTTCGGCTTATTCTTTGGATTGTGAAGGCAAATGATTGTGTACAAAAGTGTTCCCTCCTGTGTCTCTGTTGTGCATATATAGAATATATGAGGCCCTAAACGGGTGCCAGGGATCAGCAGTAACGAGGGACCCAGAGGCTTACCCAGAGTCTCTAGCAACAGAAGTGGTGCTGGTGAGGACCTTGGGCGTGGAGACGATGTCAGTAGCTAGGACAGAAGAAGAGGTTTCAGTGAGGACCTGGGATTTGGCAGTGTGGGGAAGAGTCAAGAGGAGGCCAGCAGCAGAGGAGACAGCGGCAGCACAAGGGGATCTGGTGGAGACCCAACAGTAGCAGTTAGACCAGCAGCCAACTATGAGCAGAGGGGACTGGTGGCTATGGAGCAAGTGTAGACAGTGAACACAGCTGCAGCTTGAACGCAGAACAGGTGAACTGACCAACTGAAAAGCACGGGCAGCACTTGTCTTGCATTGTGACAATTCCAGTACTGGTGTTTTTGGCTTCAGATGGTGTTCCCTTGGGTTGGCGGCAAAAATTATCAAATCAACCTTCGCATAATAGATTTCTGTAGACTCATATTTAGCCTCACTGGTCAATAATTCAATATCATTTCAGGTACCAGAGTAAGCCAGACATACAGCAGTTGTTTACTGCTCATCCATATTGAGAGATTGGTTTGGGAAATATGATCGCTCACATCTCTGATGAAGCCTGCTTGGCCTGGGGCACTTTCATTTTACCAAATGGTTTTAATATTTTCCTTTTCAAACACTGAGCTATAGTTCCAATGAAGGGTGTTTTTACAACGCCTGGGAATTGTATATATTAAAATGACATGTTTGAAAACTAAAGGATGGAGGAATTAATGCCACTTTCCATTGTCTACATAAGAGACAAAGGACACTTGATAGGTCTTCTATAACTTTCTAATATGAGACTGGAGATCTGATGGTCGAGACGCACCTAAATGTATTTATTTAAAGGCCCAGAGCTGGTTTTCCCTACACAGCTGTGTGTGGTCTGAAATATACACAAGTAACATTTCTGCTTCTTATCTGTCAGGTACAAACTATTTTTTTCTTACGGATTTGAGTTTCTCTCGTTTGTTTTTAAATCCTAATCTCCTTTCCTGTATCATGTTAAGGCCAGGACAGCCTGACTTTGTCACAAATCACATGTTCTGTAACCCCCTCAGACAGTAAAGGAAAATATTAAAAGGCTGTCAGTTTCCAATGCTTTTATATATAGTAAGCAGGATGTTTTCATTCAGACTACACATACATATTGTATATTATCAGTAATATATCGTAACAGTTTTTAATTGCCAAGAATACATTTGTAGAAACATCCATGGTTTATTTTAGCAGCAAAAACTGTTCAGAAATAATACGAATACGAATACTTTATTGGTCGCCAAGTATGTACAGAATACAACAAGGAATACTTTTTGGAAGGGGGGTTCTCCATAGAGCTTGAACAATTGCTAGACATACTACTATATACATCAACACATACTATATACATAAATGGGGGTATAAACATTCGCTAGTTATACATATTTACAAATTATTTTAGTTACATACGATATTCCTTTAAGTGACTGGGGATCAAAAGTTTACCAGGATTCTTAGAGTTGATTGTTCAGTGCTTTAACAGCAAGTGGGAAGAAACTGTTTTTATACCGAGAGGTTCTGGACGAGAGAGCCCGGTACCTTCGTCCAGATGGTAGGAGATTGAAGAAGGGGTGACCTGGATGAGTTGTGTCACCTACTATTCTCTTTGCCCTTGAGCGGATCCTTTCCTTAAATTATTCATCTAGGTCAGGTAGGGGACACCCTATGATCCGTTCAGCAGTCCTGGTGATCCTCTTCAGCCTGATCTTGTCTTTGGCCGTGATCCCACAATACCAAGTAGTGGAGGAGGAGCTCAGGAGTGAGCCTACTGCGCCGATGTAGAAGGTCTTCAGGATCCTTTTAGACATTCCGAATTTCACAAGTTGTCTTAGGAAATACAGTCTCTGTTGAGCCTTCTTTAGGACAACGGCGGCTTGCCTACTCCACTTCAAGTCATTAGTTATCACGGTGCCGAGGAATTTTGCGCTGGTAGCGATATTGACCTCATCCTTACCCATGGTGATGGGACGGTGCGCTGGGTGGGACTGCCTGAAGTCGACAATCAGCTCAACCGTTTTCTGGGTGTTCAGGATGAGGTTACCAGATTTTTTATTTGTGTTTGGTAGGGAGTCTCGTCTGTGTTGTTAAGGCCTACTAGAGTAGTGTCGTCCGCAAACGTGATGATTTTGATTGATGGGTCTGTTTACGTGAAGTCGTTTGTGTATATGGAGAAGAGGAGGGGGGACAGAACGCAACCTTGTGGTGCGCCTATATTGGTAGTTCTGGATAAAGAGATAAAAGGGCCCAGTTTGACTCTCTGGGTTCTGTTTGTGAGGAAGTTGGTGATCCAGTCAGAGAGATCTGGTGAGATGCCCAGTGAGAGCAGTTTCCTATTCAGAATTTGGGGATCTATAGTATTGAAGGCGGAAGAGAAGTCCACGAATAAGAGTCTGTCGTATGAGCTGGGTTGATCCACATGATTTAATGTTAGTTGCATTGCATGGTTGACCGCGTCTTCTGCAGATCTGTTCGCTTTATACGCAAACTGCAGTGGATCCTACTTTGAGCCGATAGCCTCATTTAGGACTGGTATTATCAGTCGCTCGAAGACTTTCATCACCACTGGGGTCAGAGCGATGGGTCTGTAGGATGGCCAATAAATATAAAATATCCTTTAAAACTTATATATATACAGGGAGGAATGTGTTTCATTCAGTGATCACAAAGCCCAGATGTCTATCACCAGATGCAAATATAAAAAAACTGGTAGGGAGTTTGGCCAAAGGACCATCTCAGTATCCTGTGTCCAGATTTCACACACCTGAATTCAGTCTGGCTGTTTTCACCAGCTGAAATCGGGGAGATGCTTACTAATAAACATATTCTTAAATCCCATTGCCACTCAAAGGGGACCTCCAGTCAAAACGTGTGGCCACACTGCAGACAGGATAAAATCTATGGGTGTTACCATTGTCATACCCTTATGCTGGGCATTGTAGAGCTCTAAATTTGTATTTCTACTGTGATCGCTGGAAATTCTGGCACTGCAGATGTTTTTTTATCCGCTGCATGCTGGACATTCGGGAACTCTAGACCTGAATTCATACCATGAATATTGATGCTGAGCATTGTGGAGCCCTAAATAGGATTAATGCCATTAATGATTTTTTTCTCACCTTTGTGTAGGAAAAAAAATGTATAAGGATTTTTTCCCTAGTGCAATTCAGTATCATTTTTAGCTGTGGGTATTATTTATATTATTTGCACAGTTAAAAATGGGGCAGAAAGTCACTAAGGAAAAAAACTCATGGTGCTAAATCAGCCCTGATCAATTGTTTTGGGGGGCTCAGAGAAATAGTGAGAAACATGAAATATTCAATAAGAGTTGAAAGAAAATTCACACGATAGTAAAAAATTCACTTTATGAGAAAAAAACATGAGAAGCAGTTAGGAAAACAATGAAAGTCAATGGTACTTTTTTACTCCTAAAAAAAGTTTCCTAGTAAAAAGAGCCATTGGCTTTCATTGTCTTCCTAGCTGATGATTCAGTAACGTTGAAATTCTCATGTGTTTTTCTTATAAAGTGAATTTTTTACTACTATGAATTATTTTTCAACTCTTAGTGAATCAAGGCCATAGAGCTCTGACCATTTATACTTGTTCCACTTTTTTAGTGTAAAAAAGAGGCTGGATGTTAAAGTGGTCAGCATGGTCTTCTTACCACAGGTTAGTTTACGTTAAGTTAAGAGATTTGGAATAAAGGCTAAAGTTTAAAAGTGAAGCAATATTGTTTTTGAAGTAAACCTTTGTGAAAAAACTACACGGGGCCAAGATATTGGAGCTACAACTGCAATGGGGGGGGGGGGGGCTTGGCGAGGGAGACAGGAAAAAAAGCTGGATGAGAGAAGAGCGTGAGGTGCAGCAGGGGACCTGGATGAAGCCATTAAGGTAAGCTCTGCAGCCCCGGACTAGGAACGATGGTATGCAGGGGAGAAGGTGAGTAAAGCTTTTTGTATCTTTTGACTGAAAATGTATAATAATGTCTTATTAAAAGTTCAGAGTTTACCTCTACTTAATATAGAATGCTACTGATCAAATGATTCCCAGAGATTCTTTGGTCAAGCAGAAATATATAGAAAATACATCAGCTCTACTTAGGGAGACCCAGCTTTGTTTAAAGAGAACCTATACTTTCCCTTTCCTAGCACAAACTCATTCTCCTATGCCCCCAGCATGTATGAATACTCACCTCTTCCAATGCTAGGGCTTCATGCTCTAGGGCAGTGGTTCTCAACCTTTTTATGCCAAGTACCCCCCTAGTGACAAGCATTTGCAACCAAGTACCTCAAAAAGGGGGAATCAATTATAAATGTTACCAAAATAAGTAGGGCACTGGCCTTATAGCACTTATGAAGCAAGAAAGAATGTTTTACTGTTAACATATTATACCAGACCTATCAGTGTGGTGCTGTTGGTGCACCCTTGAACATTGCTGAACATCCCCTGGGGTACACGTACTGCAGGTTGAGAAACAGTGCTCTAGGGTACCCAAAGCCACAGCACACATGCAGGATGTCTTTTCCAGTAAGAGAAATTGGCAGTTGTAGTATGAGATGGCATATAGTCCTCCAGCTCACAGAGGACCAGAGCTGGAAAAGGTGTAGACCCTCGTTAAGTGTTGTCAGAATAACAACAGACAAGGTGTCTGTGCAAAGACACCAGTGTCGCGCAAAAGTTTGGGTAGGTCCTGAGATCTGTGACTGTGCGCTGTGAGACTGGCCCTTGCTGTTGTGGACAGAAGCAACTGCAAAATTGTCTCATGCGACTCATGCAGCTGGGCCCTGGCATCTAAAATATTCCAGGCTCAGCAGATAGCCTACAATTGGGTCATCCTACACTGGATGCCGTGCTGTCTGAAACCCCCCAGGGCTCCAGAAATCTTACCTGACCCCGGCTGGTCCTGCGACGCGATCTCCGCCAGCGGCCATGTGCGCTCCTCATCATAGCGCCAATTTATGAGAGAGCCAATCTGGCGTGGCAAAGGCAGTGCGCTGAGCCAACAGCAGCATCCCGCTGCTCAGATAGGGGGGCAGAAATTAAGAGGTGGGCCCAGAAATGGGTTTCAATCCGCTTTTATTCCGATCCCCATCATTCCTATGATAGATGCACAGCCTCTCATCCAATCAGCGTGCTCAGATCCGCTCCCACCCCCTTCATTTAAGCCTTCATCTAAGGGAGTGGACCCCAACAAGACAGCGGCCGTATCCACTTCTACCCTCTAACGGAGCATGCCTGCACCGCCCATTCACAGATGCCTGGTGCAGGCACATGCCCTGCTAAAGGGATATCAGGGATGCGGCCGACGCTCACGCATGCGCCGTTGGGCCGTGGAAGAAGGTGAGTTTTTGGGCGATCTGGGGGGTTTCACACAGGGGGACATCCTGATTCAGGATGCCCTGAGGGGGGAATTTAGCGGCCCAGGAATCTTATAGATTCCAGGGCTGTCAGGCTGTGGGTTTTGGGCCTCTATAAGGGCTGAATGATCTTCAACCTTCCTGTACATTGCTCCTGTGTATTCCTGTGATTCCCAAGGACCTGGCTATTACTCACCCTACTAGATCTCCCCTTTGACTCTATACTTGGTTACAATTCCCACTCCACCTAACCATGCTTCCATTAGACTGATCTTCTGATCTAACTACCATTTAAATCTAGAAATTTACCCACAGGCGCATAACTATATGGGGTGCTGAGGTTAGGGCCACACCTGGGACCATAGCTTCAAGGGATCCCTATCATTGTTATCCCTCCATCTTATTTATTAGATTTTGTGCTCTCATGTGGCATCATGTACAGAAAAATGAAGCATCGTTTTCTCATCTGTTTCAGTCTTAAGTTGTCTAGTTGTATCTTATTTAAAATGACAGCAAAATTTACTTTATGAGCCCTGATAGTGCCCCAGTCATTGTTCGCACCAGGGCCCAGTCATATTTAGTTTTGCCACTGCTAGAGAGGGAATCTGAACTCTATGTTATAGGTTTTTTGTTAAATAAAAACATCTTGTAAGAGTATAGGGGGGAATAGAAACTTCCCCCTCAGCTTCTCAGCTTCTTGAACTCTTCCCAAGCGCCTGTGACTGACGCATGTGTTAACATAGCCTTTCTGACCTCCATCTGTACTGAAACCGAAGCTGTTGGCCTCTTTTTAAGTTTAAGTTTCAGAAGTAAGAAAAGAAATAGATCCTGAGAGGAGGAAACCTGAAGAGCCTGGGCTGCCTTTCATGGATAGTGTCTTGTCATCAGCTACTTGACAGCTGAGTACAAAACGGCAGAGCTACACAGTGAAAGGAGAGCTCATTAAATGGTGTCTGTCCTTGGGTAATGCAAGCGCTGATTGCAGTATTGATTTCCTTTAGCTGATGCTCGGCGCCGCCCCAGAGCCTCTCCACACCTCTGTGTTATCTGCTGCAGTTGTCATAAGAAACTATTGACCTGAGGAAGATTTCCAAAGCAGCTTGGCCGATCATCTGCCCGCGAGACACCTTGATTAGTATTCTTGTGTATTTTTGACACTGAAAATTGTCATTTTGCTTTATGTGAAATGTCATATATTTAGTCAAACGAAATATCAATTAAGAAATAGTAATATTCTATATTCCACATTTAGCACTGAGGGAAGGTCGGAAGACACTTTCGACAGAAATGGTTCATAGAAGCCATTTAACACTTTTAGAACAGGAAAAAAATAGCACAAATAGCAAGTATTCACAAGAATCAAACTTGAAAGTCCAGTGTGAATGCATCCTTCTCCAACTGCCTGCCCATGCACATCTCCGACAATGCCCAGCCCTGGCTGCCATGTAAGCCTTAGCCTAAAAAGTGTGCCTGGATTTCAGCAGTTATTCTGGCAGGTGGTCATAAAGCAGGGATCCACAAGATACATGCGGCTGTCGAGTTTCAGAATTGAGATGTTTTCCTAGTCACGTACCTGGCTTTCTCAAGTTAGAATGAAGATGTTTCACTAGTCACCTCACTGACTATGCCCATTTGGGAGGAACAAGTTTCACTAGTCCTTTAGACTGTATTGTATCTCCTATTGTATCTTGTATTCAGAATATTCTTTCTAAACTCTGTAACTCTGCATTTGTAATAGTCTATGTACTGTATGTTTCTACCCTGTCTGTAATTACTATTTTGTTCAGCTCTATGGAAGATGATTGCGCTATATAAATAAACAATAATGATAGTCACCCTACTGGCTTTCTGAATAGAATTGTAAAATTTCACTTGTCATCCGACTGGCTTTCTCAACTACGAACGAACACATTTAGCTAGTCACCAGACTATATCAATTCATAATAAAGGATTTCAGCTCTCTCAATTCAGAATGGAAACATTTAGCTAGTCACTCAACTGACTTTCCCAGTTCCGAATAAACACATTTAGCTAGTCACCAGACTATATCAATTCATAATAAAGGATTTCAGCTTTCTCAATTCAGAATGGAAACATTTAGCTAGTCACTCAACTGACTTCCCCAGTTCCGAATAAACACATTTAGCTAGTCACCAGACTATATCAATTCATAATAAAGGATTTCAGCTTTCTCAATTCAGAATGGAAACATTTAGCTAGTCACTCAACTGACTTCCCCAGTTCCGAATAAACACATTTAGCTAGTCACCAGACTATATCAATTTATAATAAAGGATTTCAGCTTTCTCAATTCAGAACGGAGACGTTTTGTTAGTCACTCGACTAGCTTTCCCAGTTCAGAATGAAGTTGTCTCACTATTCACCTGACTGGGTTTCCTAATTCAGATTAAAAATGCTTCACTAGTCAACCAACTGGCATTTTCAAATCAGAATGGATACATTTTGCTAGTCTTCTAACTGGCTTTCCTAATTCAAAATGAAAATGTTTTACTAGTTATTAAACTAAGCTCCACATTCCATGTTTTTGATTATTCTTGAATACCAATGCCACCTCCTAGATTTTGTCTTTTGAAAGAAATCAATCATCTGATTGGTTGGTACTAATATTGTATTGTATAAACACAAGACAGCATCAGGGCAACATTCAAGCATTAGAGACCGCAGGACAGTCTTCAGGTACTAAGTAAAGAGTAGCAGCACAAAATGGACGGAACAAACCAGGTACACTATGAGCATAGTCCACATTATGGACTTGGATCAGGGCGTGTCACTTCCACTCAATTACAGTCCCGCAACAGTCAGTAAAGACTTCCGCTGGTGACTAGGGGAAATATATGCAGTCTGAAAAAAATGAAACTCTATGATATCCACAAGGCGCACAGGGTAACACTTATGTTTAGAGAAAGAAGTAATTTTTGCTTTGGCACAGTGCATGGGAATATTTATTTGAGTTAGGGGGTCTAAGGCACTGTTCCTCAACCTGCAGTACGTGTACCTCAGGGGATACACGGTGATGCTCAGGGTTGCACCAAAAGTTTTTGACTGGTCTGATATATTATTTTCAACATTAAACCATTATTCATTCTTGCTTTAAAAGTGCCACATGGCCCTTGGCCTATTTTTTGGTTACATTTTTAAGTTATCCTCTCCTTGAAGGTACTTGAGTAGCTAGGGGATACTTGGCATGGAAAGGTCGGTCAGCAGTAATATGAAAGATGTCAGGAGTGACACCCTAGTCCATTTTCTGCCCCTGCAATGTTATAGGCATTTTAAAAGCAATATGCATAGCCTTTCCCCCCTGCTCACAGTCTGACCTTGCAATGCTATAGCATCAACTGATGAACTCGCTTGTTGACTGGATGGGAAGCACGTTGGGGGTGGATCTCAGCATCTTGTCAGCTGAATAGAGTTGAATTTTGGCCCCAGTCTACCCCTAACAGCAATCTCCAAATAAACTTACCATGAGTAAAAAATATTTGTCATACAAACATTAAAATGAAGAGTACTTGTGGATCCTGCCCCAAACATTAATATGCAGAGCACCAGAGAATACAGTTCCAAACATTAACATACAGAGGGCAAGCGGATCCTGTCTCCTGATCCACACATTAATATACAGAATGCCACCGGATCTGGTCTCCTGACCCAAATATTATTATGTAGATTGCTAGTGTGTTCTATCCCCCAAACTAAACATTAATATCCAGAGCTCCAGCAGGTCCTGTTTCCTCACCTATACATTAATGTGCAGAGGTGGGACCTGTCTGGTGCTGGAGGGAACCAAGAACTTGGGGGGTGGGGCATGTCAAGTGCATTTAATCCTGTTTGCCCCCTACCCTGGTCCCGGTGATCAGTCTTATTGCTCCCCATCTTAGCCTCATTGTCTCATCCCTTGTAACCAACCTTATTAGCACGCCCTATAGTGATCAGTGTTATCCCCCTGGTTCCACTGATCTCTCCTATTGCCCCCTCAGTAACCAGCACTACTTTCCTTCACACACAGACCCAGTCATACAGCAAATCACACACAGCAATCACACAACTTTCACACACAATCATACACACACACGGTAATCACACACAATACTACACACACACATTAATCATACACCGATTACACTCATAGCAATCTTACATACTCATTAGCCAGGCTTACCAACACAGGGCCAGTGTGAGAATGTGGTTCTAGCAGTTAACTAACTAATGGCCCATTTCCATGTATAGATATAACTATCGATCGCCCAGCAAGCGAATTTCCGTAAGAATCGGATGCATCGATTTGCGTTCCGATGCAGAAGATGTGTTACTCATTCGTTTGATCGGTTGCTTGAAGAAAGCCTTCATAGCGGGACTATCCCATGAATTCTGGGACACCTGATCAGAATAGTGGAACCAGTTGCAGATTTAACATTAATGCCAGATACCATGTATTAGCACAGACCAAAAGCAGAATGCTGGTATGATGTTGAAATACAGCTACATGTGTACAACTCTGCAGAAAGGAAAACTCTCAAAGCCCACTGAAGTTGTGAAAATACACAGCGTTTTTTCCTTATTTTTGAGATATGAAGGCAAACTTATGCTTCAAGTGTTTTCTCTGGAATCTTGACTTGCAATCTATTTTTTAAACTGTCCTTCACCTTTCCCTTTCCCTCACTTCCTTTCATTTCCACAAGGGTTCTTTATTCCTAAGATCACAACTTTTCTATTTTAAAAAAAAAAGTTAGACTCGACCACAGCATTGATTCCCCGAGCCACCATCTTCACCTCCTCTACCTGCATCTCCTGCTGACTTGCATATCAAGCAAGAAAAAATGTTTCCAGGGCTTTCTTCATTCCTAAAGGGAGTTTTTAAAGTAATACACTGATGATAGGCTGTGCACTGAGAGCTGCAGATTCACTTCCTGAAGATTTCAGCAACTATTCTTTTCTCCAAATCATGCATCTCAGAGAACTTGTGAACTTACCTGACTGTCAGCAGCTCGGCTCTTAAGATTCCTTGAGGGTAATGCTGTCTATCTGTGATGAAAACTACTCCCCCATGTTCCTATGAATGAGATTTTTTGGAATAGGTCCTGTGTAATTGGATCTAATTTGTTAATATTTCTGTGTTCTTATGAATCATTTTGCAGCTGCAACCTCATAAGAAGCACTGACACGTGTGTAATTAAATTCTCTAGCAGCTCTGCAGGATTGCAAGTTCCCCTATTCTATAATTTACGGTTATATATTTTTTTCTTTTATCATCAAGTATGGAAGTCATTGTAGACAAATGGCCACTAAACCAGTAAAAAAGCTTCCCTGAAAGATAGGCATACAGTGCTTTTTAGACTTGGTCCCAGTGAGGGGCGGGAACACTCTTTTTTTGTGACAGTAAGACCTCCCCTTGCCATCTGCTGGACCATAGCTCAAAGCGAAAAGTCTACCAACAGCCACTCCTTTAGCATGTATCGCGCTTCCAAGCTCCGTGAACTCCACTCAGTTCCAGCTCCAAGGTGGGCATGTGATAAGTATGAGCCGATAAGGTGCCACTATTCTCTTTGGGCACATTGGGCACTGCCTTACACATCTAACAAGACCAAAGGCAGAAATGCCCTGAACAGATTGCCTGAATGTGATTGCAGTAGTTTGGTAATCTGCTTTATTGATTGCTTTGAGTTTGACCTTTATCAGTCCAGCATTTTATTTCTTCTGAACCACTGATATTTGATATTGAAAAGTCATTTCAAATATACTTACAAGGACTAATGTTTTTTGATCTACAATAAGCTTTGTTTTTAATAGTTTGCATTGATGCTGGGGTGAAGGGGGCATTGTGGGAAATGAAGCAGGAACTTTTTTTTTCCTGTAAAAAAAAACAGAAATACATTGATTCTTGTTCCCATGCTTTAACGAGAGAAGGGGGCACATGGGAGCCTTTGAGGACCACTTATTGCCTTCCAATGGATAAAGAATCTGGGAAGAGCACAATGTGAAGCCATTTGCTATCTATATATCTGGAATGTGTGGAGTTGACCTGTGGAGACACAGGAGCTCTTGAAATCGTTGGGCTCAGTCTTCTCATTCATAAGGCCGCTACATAAAGCCTGCTTCCAGGGGCGCAGTGCCAAGGAAAGGCAATGGAACTGCACAGAGGGAGATGTATGCCGGGCTACCAATTACCCCCCTGCTGAGTCCAAACCTAATCCCCTCAAACAGAGATTGAAGAGGAAGGACCAAACAAGGAAAGTCTCAATCAGGTTAAAGTGTGAATCTGGGATTAGCAAAGAGAGGAAGACTGCAACAGTGACCTCTTTCTACTTAATTCTATAATTTCCTCTCTTCAGGAGACATTTGCAGAGTGTGCGGTAAAATGAAAGAGAAAAAACACTGTGCCAGAGATTCCTGAAGGGCGCTCAGAAAACTTCTACATTGTCCTGTGCAGGAATGGCTCTCAGCTGGCTACAGCACCATTAGAGCTGAGACTGTGGTGGTGCTGATGTAATTTGAAAAGAGTTTTATCGTTAATTTAGACTTGAGCCAGGCATTGGAACGCACTTCAGTTGAAGCTAGTTTAAAGGTAGCGTGATCTTTATAAAGATGAGGCTCTGTGACCTAAATCATTATATGCAGACTACAAAGTGATTCTGGACCCTTCTCTATAGGAATGTAATTTTGTCTCCTTGGCCTCCTAATTACGTGGCAACTTGCTCATGTTGTGTCAGTTATATTTGAGGTGTGTAGGTGTTAAAATGGATGTCCAGTCTCTGCCCTGCCCCTGTGCTGAGGCAGGATGTAGGGATTAAAAAAAACATTTACCTGGAATGCAGGGACAGTCCCTATGCCATTTCTTGCCCTGGGTGCAGCCATCTTGGCAAGGCTGCACAGAGTGTAATCCCCTGCTCTGTGTACATGTGTAGCCACTCATTCACTTGAATAGGCATATGTGCACAGATAGGGGGATGCTGTTCTGTGCAGCCTGTGTGCGTCAACTGCCCAATTGCATTGCTGGATTCCAATGAGGTAAGGCATTTTCTTTGTAAACCTCTTCAGCCTCAGCGCAGGGGAGGGGGGCAGGGTGGTTATTTGTCGACTGAACATCCACTTTAACAGTAAGCGCTAATGCTACCCATAAAAGGTGATCTAATGGTTGGATTGGTAGGCAATACAACCAAACAGTCTATTTCAGTGTTTGCCAACTTGTGTTACAAATACCACTAGTTTCTTTCTGGTGATACGCACTGCCACAGGTGATGTCACAACTGCCAGATGAAACTCTACTGGCAGAGATAGTAAACCTAAGCATGCCACTCAACCCTCTCCAATAGAGCCCCTAATGATGGGATTAGAATGGAGCTGCAGGGAGGATCGTATTCAAGAGGTAGGTCAAGGTCATTGGTAGTGATAAGCCAAATCAGGGACATTCTGAACAGTCCCCTAGTATCCAGCATTCGGTAGTCGGATACAATAATTCCGGCCACCTCAATGTGCGAAATGATTTAGGGGTCCCTTGGAGGAGGATAGACCTGTGTCTACCCTCACTACACATACTAGTGGGACGGCTGCAGTAGCAGCTTTCTCTTTTTAAAAAAATGTTTCTCTTTTTAAATGGTTCCTGAACTGGTAAGGGGTCCAAGAGACCCCCTATAACACATTGTGGTGGCCAACATACCATCTGCTGGCACTGACGGGTGGCATGCTGGCATCTAGCACCTAGCTTCGACTCAGATCCAAAGCCCAACACTAATCACGGCCAGGTGGTTCAGAATAGTAGTCAAAAAAGCAAGCAAAGGTTTACAAAATCAAGGAACAATATTGTCCAAGTTGGAAGGTGGCACCTTTGCGATGGCCCATTGAGATGGGGCACATGCCAGGCCCGTCCCCTTTCCAACTGGGCATGTGCAGGGAGTGCTGTCATAGGCAGCAGGAGAACACCACTCGCTCACTCAGGAGCTGAGCGGTGCTTTCGGGTTGCCAACCAAAGATTTTGAAGTTCACCTAGGTGCCGCAATTATGACCATAAAAAATGTGTTTTACGCAAAACGAAAAAGGTGAGCACTCTTATTTTGGCTGCAATCTGTAAAGTGTGGGTGCTCTATGGGCTGGTCCACTTTAAATACAAATGTAGGGGTGTGGGGGAAGGACATATGAGCGCAGTTTGCGGCGACAGTACGTATCCTGATTGTTGTAGAAAATCTGTAGAAAAATATGCTATTCCATTGGAAACAAAAATCTGAACCTATTTTTTGTGGCCCGCGACCAGGTTCCAAATAATTTAAGTGGGCCAAGCTCATCAAAGTGTTTAGCACCCCTGATGTTTACATCATGGATATTCTAAACCACAGGGAAGGGTTAAGAATTTGGCTACCAGTGATGGCAGTAATGTGTTGTGCCTTGTCAGAGACTGAAAGCAGTGGAAAACTAAGAAAAAAGACAATACTATAGTCTATATGACTTTGGGGCTGGTGGTCTCCCTTTTTGTGGGGTATCATGATTTGGCAAACAGCAATATAAACCAGGAAGACCAATAAAGTGTATTGGTATATATTGGTATATTGTTACAGTATAGTTTATCTAATGCAGTTTATGCAATAGTGACACCTACAGGCTGGTAGAATAACATTACAAGGTCGTCATTTTAGAGAAGTGTCTCCTTAGGTTGCCTTCAACCTGACCAGCTTTTTTTTGTGTATGACTAGCATCAGTCATAAAATGAGAAACACCATGTCTAATGAAGAGAGCCACATGTTCTCGAAAGCTTACCTTAAAGCGGACTAAAACCCATTGAGCTTGTTGAATAAATTTGGCCAATGCCCCTGCCAAGACTTTTTCTTAAGGTGTAGGCCTAGACCTGGATATTTTTACCTACAGAATTGTTCTGGAACACTGATTTTTTTGCTGCCCCTGTCCCTGTAATATTTAGCAGTCATTGCATAAATGTGGCAATTACATTGAGGCGGGGCTTTACAACTAGGAGCAGGGAAATTTGGCAAAAGGTATTTCTTATGGGATCAATTCAGGGAATGCTAGTTAACAATGTGGGTTTTGGTCCGCATTAAACCAAAACAAAACTTTCATAGCAGGTCATACATATACTGCCCTTTAGACTCCAGGGCCAGTCAATTGAACATCCCATTCAAAAAGTGCACTTTAGGTAAAAAGAAAAAAAAGGAGTTAAAATGAACGGCACTTTTTGACTGCACCTGGTTCTAAATCGAGTGCCATTCACTTACATTATCTACCTAGGGGGCGATTCAGCACCACTGCAGTTTTTCACCTAGAATGCACATTTTACTCCAAAGTTTACGTTCTGCGCCTAGTCCTAAAAGGAAGGTATCACCTTATTTCTTCACTTTCTACAGTTGCCAATTATGCATTTCTAATGGTTCCCTGAAAGAAGTCGAAAGCAGAAGATAGTCCTCTAGTTATTCCGTCTTACTATGACAATACAACACCACAGCGACCACTTTATCTTGAATAGCATTTATTACGCTGTAGCTACAAAGTGTAATACTGCCACAGAGTGGCTGCATTCAGAATTGTCTGCACAAAGAATTCCAACAGCTCAACAAATGTAAAGATAGGAAATATTTTTATTAGAAGTAACATTACAAATGTTGTAATTTCTTCACCATCTGTCTAGTATCTATCACAAATGGGAGTTGCTGGCTTAACAATTATTCAAGCTTTAAATAAAGCAGCGTGTTAATATGACCATATCGCGACATGTGCCGGACCATCTGGCCTTTTCTAGTTTATAATACATCTGCATTCAGTTGTCAGCAGCTTGGCATAACTTCATTCTGTTTGTTTCATATTCCCATAATGCCAACATATTTAGTAGCTATCCCAGACAGTCCCATATTATAAGTAAGTGGTGAAAAGGTACATATGCCAAGAATAGAATGAAACAAGGAAATGTAGTGTTACAAGCAACCCCTAAAGCAACCCCTAAAGCAAGAAGTTTAAATGTTATACTGAAGCAGGCAGGCATCAGCATTCGACGTACCCAGGCAGTTGCCGTGGCCCCTGCACCTTGGGAGGGCCCACCTCATTCCCTCTACCCTGGACATCCCTTATGCAGGACACAGGGCCGTGCACTAACCAGGACTAAGGACTGACAGCCAGGGGCCTTTGAGAGAGCCTTTCTCTCTCTCTGTTAGTCCTTAGAGTCTTTGTTGCTTTCCTTCTATTATTTTTCATTTCCTTTTCTTTCCTTCCATCCATTTATTCTTTGTATCTTTCTTTCATCTGTTTTTTTGCCATTCCTTTTCTTTCTTTTTATATTATGTCTGCCAGGCCTTTAACTCTTGTTCTATTGTTTCTTTCATCCGTTTGTTCTGCCGTTTCTTTCTCACTTTTTTTTGTAATTTCTGTTATTCTTTCTTTGGCTCTGTCATTCATTAATTCATTCTCTTTCTTTGTTTCTGTCATTCATTCTAAGCTTTTGTTCTTTCTTTTTGTTTATTTTTTACATTTCTTTCCAGCTATTCTTTCTTTTATCTGCCATTACTTCTTTCATTCATTTTTGCTCTTTCTGTCATCCCTTCTATACTTCTATTATTTTTTTCTTTCTATTCTTTGGCTGTATTCACCATATGTGCAACTTTATCACCATGTTTAGAGTATCATACCACACCGCAAGGGGCCCACATTAACCTGGAGCCGGCCCTGTACTGTAGTCTCATTTATACCTCAGTCACTAGCCGGGTCATGTCATCTCTAGTTCGAAAACAACTCCTGCATCCACCTCTTGTGTCTGCAACACTCTACTTTTTTGTCTACAAGCAATAAAACTGACACCTCTCCAATGTATTCTGAACCCTGCTGCTCTCCTCATTCACCACTCCTCCCATTTCTACAGTGCTAAGTTTAAAGTGGATATAAACCCATTTTTGCCAGCCCATCTGGCCTTCCTCAAGCACGTAGAATCTATGGACTTGGTCTTTAAAGGGTTAAATCTTCCAGATAGGCCAGGGGGCGGTAGTGTGTCTGAGCTACAGGGAAGTCGGCAGTAGAAATCCTTAAGATCAGCCAAAGCAGGCCACCACCCAGCCCGCCACAATGGGGAGGGGGGCGCCACAAGATTTTGTGTCCTTTGAACATTGTCTATGAAAACTGCGTTTTGGAACTGAATTCTTGAACAATTGTCCTAGGGCCCAGCAGGGAGATTACATTCAGCACATAGGTGATCTCATTCCTTATAGTTACTCTTTGTTCACTGCCATTTCTTTCATTATTGTACTGTATTGGCACTATTAGCACTTTGATTATTAGCATTGTTGTTTTAATATGGATGAATGTTTTGGATATATGATACATTCTGGGATTTAGGTATTAATTGGAATGCCCCTGCTGTGGCCCTGTTTTTCTTTTGTAATGGTATGTTGTTTGTGATGTAATATTTGTGTTGTTTTTAACTTTTATGAATTAAAGTTTATTTTGTGGATATTTATGTGATTAATACATGATCATTGTGGGGTGATTGGTTGTGATCTGGGTATTAGGGTTGATTCAGAGCCCCTTACTTATCATTTTTATGGAGGTCTTGCTACCAAACGAAAAATCATGCAAAAATGAAAACATTTCACACTAAAGTTCTCGCAGAAAAAAGGCTTTGCTGAATCAGACGAGGGGAAAAAATGAACGAGAATGGAAATATTCACGCAAAAAAAAGGTGAGAAAGAGGCTCTGAATCAACCCTATTGTCTGATGTGCGGTGTACTGGGACCGCAGTGTACTCAGTCCTGGACATAAACATAACATAATGAGCATTTTACATTTCCCACCAGCACCACCAGTTACATCCAACTGCGCTTTGCATACAGGGCCTAGCGTTCAGAGAAAAGGGACTTCAAAGCCTGATATGATTTATGCTAATATTTGTCACATTAATTAAACAAGAAGTAATAACAGAACTCTTTTCTCCTACAGAGATCTTAGTGAAAATGTTATCCAGGCAATTCCCAGGAAAACCTTCAGGGGAGCTACAGAGCTCAAAAACCTGTAAGTACTTTCCCGTCCCTTTCCCCTGATCCCCATAACTTTGGCTTTCTGTAAAAGCTTTATAATGATAGGAGTGGATTCTGGTTGGACTGTAATGTGTCCTGCGGGGCACTTGCAGACAGACGTTTTCCTCATTCTTGCACACATTTCCAGACCAGTTTTTTTAAAGGCAGCTTCCACTTACAGTACTTTATTAAAGACCATCTGCAACCTCCCATCCATCTCTTCTAGCAGTACACTTCCATTGTAGCAGTTCCAATAGCACAACTGCTGAGTTTTCCTCAGCAGTACCAGGCAAAACTGGCACAGCACAGCTTGACTCACACAAGTTGGTACCTAGGCCTTTACCTCCCTCTACATGTTCTTAGTTATTGCCATCCGGCTTAGGGTCCCCGCTGTTCCTGGCTGCCTCCTGCACAGGCTTACTCATATCACACCCAGCCACTACACTCTTGTAATAATAACATTTTCTTTCTCTACTCCTACAGACACACTATTTAGCACAAAACAGGTGGGGCTGAAGTTGCCAAAAAGACAACATTTCTGCCATTTTGAGTTTATACATGGCTGTATGGTACCACCTAGTCAACACCAACGTTGGCCTTTAATTCCTCAGTGCTCATACTGAAATGGAGTTTTCTCCCACACCCACCCATCAGATCCAAACAAGACCTGTTAGCTGGGTTTACAAATGGAAATGGTGGTTTTGGTCAGGGCTAGAAGTGTGGTGGAGATGACTGGGCAGAGAGTATAATGGAGGAAATTGGGCAGAGAGTATGGTGGAGGTCCCATACAGTAATTTTCTTCTCAGTTTTGAAGCAATGGTGGCTCACAAATGAAATCCAGTTAGTTCAAAGAATGTCTACTGCAAGTGGTGAAGGTCCCCGACCCTATACAGTAGCATATGGTGGAGGCTCCTGGGAGACGCACCCCAGGTGCACTCCCTGTAATCCTGTCTTGGCTGTGATAGAATAACACCATCAAATATGTTTCGCTACCCTGAGTAAAAAACAACCAATTGAACCTTGAGTTGAAGTGCTTGATTTCATTTTGAAAACATGTCCTGCTATATATGATATATAACAGCATGCTGAGGAAAACAATTAGGCTGAACACAAAAAGTTGACAAAAAAGGACTTTTCCTTTAAATATGTTATCGATATGAATCTATTACATTTGTCACCTCACCAGTGTCTCTGTCTCTCAGTTTTCATTAGCTATATTTTGTGGATCCTGCAGCCCAACTAAATATTATTATGCATATCAGGAGCCAAAAACAAATGTACAGTGTGAGTGAGTACAACGGCCAAAGTGTGAGCTGCGTATTGTGCTTATTTATACTTACCAGGCTACTGGCAAGTATAACTAAGCACATGGCATTAGAAAACAGCTTGAGTCACTTTCTTAAGCCATGCGGAGAGAGACCTGAGCACAGGAGCCAGGTAATTATAATAATAATCCCCCCATATTCAACTGTACAGCTTGGTCCTGAGCTGGCGCCAGACAAGATTACTGTGACCAATCTCCCACCATGGATAAATACATGTACTGGGAACAGGGATGTACAGTACATGCAATAATAGTCCATGTAAATAGCTAACAACAAGTATATAGAGGAACAGACCTATTTAGTGTTTTTCAAACTGTTCTGTTTTCTTCACAGGCAGCTGGATAAAAACCAGATCAGCTGTATTGAGGATGGAGCATTTAGGGCTCTTCGAGGGTTGGAGGTGTTGTAAGTATATCATTAAATTGTTTCCTTTGTAATAATTGTATCTGTAAATACTTAAATTACCCTGAATTAAAAAATTCTAATAATATGGAACATGCGAGTGCCATAAAGTGCCTGCAACACAAAGTACCCACCTTCTAGGCCAAATCATTTCTCTAAATCTGCCCCACAGCAACATCCATAGGTTTGTCTTTACTGCAGTTTATGTAACGCAGCTTACATTGAATAGTGTGACCTTTGCTCTTGATTCTATGCTTCTCTGAATTTTATTTCTCTTCTGAGTCTTTAGAAGGCCCCTAAATCCACTGGTTACACTAGCTACGAGTGTTATACATTAGCTGCTGTTTGAAAAAGGCCACCCTGGTGCCAACCCTTAGCTATTTATCTATCCTGTATCTGCAGAGGAGAAGGCCATAATATATACCATTGTGACAGATAAGGAATCATGGGGTTATATTGTTTTCTCAACTCTTCCATTCCGAGACACCAAGGAATGGTTAATCTACACCGTAGGCAGGAACTGCAAGATAGAAAAAAAGCTTGCTCCTCCCAGCCTATATAGGGCAGGCTGTGGCAGGATGTCCTCAGTTCTTTTCTTACAGTCGCCAGGGAGCTGGGGCTTCTTGTCTGTCTCTCTGCCCCTCACCAGCTGCAGTGTTCCTGGGACCCCTGATAAATGCCTGATGTAGGTTCCTAAGTCGATAGTGTGGAATCGTGCAGCGCGAGAGGAGTGCGCATGGGTCCCGAAGATCAGGACCTTGTTGCAGCAAGGTACCTGATCTCAGAGCATGGTGGCCCTGCTGTGTGTCTCCCACTGAGCCCTGGTCTCTCTACCTCCTGGGTCATCTACCCCCATGACTTCATGACACCCCGCAAGGGACACAGTCTGCCTTCCCCATGGCTGCTGGGCAGGGCCTGAGCTTGGTGGCCAAGCTCCCTGGTGTCAGTGTGTTTGTCATGCAGCCTTCCTATTGGATAACTGTGAAGGGGGGAGGCAGGCCGTGCCTGCAAAGCTGACAGGGGATATGACTTCGGCTCGCTCAGGCCTTACAGTAGGCCTTACAGTAGAGGAAGAGACGGGATGGCCGCATTTGCGAGGTCAGCGGCTTCGCTCTCCTTCTCTTCACTAACAGCACAAGCAGCACCATCTTTGTGGTGCCCAGAGGTCCCTGCTGCATCCTTGGATCATCAGTTGGCAGCTCCTCCACTGTCTCCCTGTTCTCCTGGGCTGAGTATTGGATCCAGCATGGCTGCCGACCAGCAGTTTTCCCTGGTTGGGTAAGACTCCCTCTGGGGGCAGAGCCTTTTGACTTGTACTGATTCCTTTTAGGAATCTGACATTGTTCTTGTTGTTGCAGGGTGGGGGTCTGGAAACTGTTGGATCCTTGGCCGGTGGGTTGATCTCAGCTGCAGGGAGGTGGCTTTTCCGGTAGTGCAGGCAGGTCTGACCAGTAATCGACATGCAGGAGGGAGTAGGGACCAGCGCTTCAGCTGTATGGTTTAGCAGAACAGCCATTTAACCATGTCGGAAGCATCAGAGGCACCAGGGTTTTCGAGGACATATTTAGGAGTTCAGCATCTAGTTCCGGCGGTCAGAGGGGGAGGCGATGTCCGGCAGCAGAGAGGAACCAGAAGCCTTGCATATGCCGGGGAACCCTCTGGATCACACGACAGATCAGATTGAGGAGCTTATTGAGGCAATATTGGAGGTTCTGCAACTCTCTACTCCTCAGCCAAAGCGGCAGATGAAGAAGGGTGAACCTTACAAGCGTCAGAAGCTCAGGCCAGTGCTCCAGCTGTAAGGCTTAGCAGAGCAGCCATTTTACAATGTCGGAGGCATCAGAGGCACAGTGGTTTCGTATTTTAATGGAATGTGGTGCCATGTGGCAAGCGTGCCTGACGTTTGGTGAAGGACCCCTGTGCGCTGGGTGCACTACTGTCCTGCGTCGCCTTATGCAGCTGGCAGGTTCTGTGCCTCAGTCTGATCGTCCATTTGTGTACGAGGGTCCTCCCACAACCTTAGTCAGCAGGGGCATCCCGAGTCTCTGTTTCTGTCCGCCCAGATGGAAAGGCTACAGCCAAGCGTAGGCTTATTCAGATGGAATCCTCTGAGCATTCTAGCTCCTACATTGAGGACCTATTTAAGGGGTCCAGCTGACACTGCTTCTAGCTTGAGCTTCTGAACGACATGGTCTGGAAGGCCACTGGTGGGAAGTCGACTAGGATATTGTTTCACAGGTTGACGTATTTTCATCCCTTCCGGAAGTTTGGAGGATCTACAGACTTCAGACAAAGATTTTTCAAGTAAAGACCCCCAAGGGTCCAGCCAACCCCCAGCCCTCTCAGGGTGCCCTCAGCCAATTAGGTGGGGGGGTGGCTCTAACATTACACACTGGTGTGGAGAGAACGGATAACCGACGCCTGGGTCCAGGAGGTTGTTTCTTTCGGATACAAGATCGAGTTCAGGCCCAGGCCACAGACGTTTTTGGCCTCCAAGCCTTCCCACGTCACTGTTTTCTAGTTGCGAGCATTATGCACAGATTAGTGTTCTTCCCTTCCTGGACTGTGGCTGAACTGATTTTTAATTAATTGGGGAGGTCCTGCCACTGCCTGCCCTATATAGGCCAGGAGGAGCTAGTTTTTCCTTGCAGTCCCCGTCTACGGCTGAGATTAACCCACGCGTTGCTACTGGGGTGCACCAGAATGGAAGAGGATGAGAAAAGAAAATTTACCAGTGAGTACACAAATTTCCCTTTTTTTGTTTTCTAGGATTTCAACAAACAATAATACTGTGTTGAAAGCAATCTGAAAGGGATCGACCATCTTAAAATCATTTGTCAGGCAGCTTACCTGATGCATTGTCAGTCACATGTTCACTCTTGGCTTCCGAAAGGAAGAGGAATTTCTTCTTCCCCACCCTCTGCTCTCCCCCAGTCCAGACTTGAGTCAGGTTTACCCCCCCCCCCATAGTTAATGGGGGGGGGCAAAGAGCCCCCGTTTGATTGTGGAGGCTTCTGATCAGTTTTCACAAGCGCTCTGAGTTCTGTACAAGACAGGAAATAGCTGTTAGGAAGAGCATTCATCATGCATCATGGGATAAGATATATTTAGAGTTGAGTAAGTTTTTCTTTTTCCCTTCATCATAAAGCTCTTTTGCTAGACTTGTAGTAAATTGCTGTCAGTTGTGTTTGTGGGTTTATTCACATTTTTGTCCTGGGAAACAAGTTCAGAGTAACCTCTGAGCAGTGAGCCCTTAATTCTGGTGAACATGAAATGTGCCTGTATGTGTATTCTCCAGGGAGGGTTTTGTCCCTGCCTTTCCTCTGTCATTTTCACTGCTGTGTGATTAAAATATTCTTCTTTTCCTTTCATACAGAACCCTTAATAACAACAATATCACCACAATCCCCGTCTCCAGTTTCAACCATATGCCCAAGCTGAGGACTTTGTAAGTATAAATGATGTCTAGCCTGGGAACATAGCGGCTCAATCCAGAAGCTTGTTTCAAGTGTAGGCCACTTAAAATCAGTTTAATCATTTTTCCCTGGCAAACCATTTAAAAGCCGATTACTGAATGATGCAATGTATTTGTACGTTGGAATGATAATTAAAGGGGATCTCCAGTCAAGTCGGTTTCAGTGCCCTGCTGCACATTACTGCTTCCTCCTGCTGTTTACTTGACCGCAGGTGGCCAATGGGGTCTGCCAGGCTGGCAGGTGCACAATGATGTGCAAGTCCGAATTAAAACTGGGGCTGCTGGCGGTCACGTGAGGTAGAGAAGCACACTGGGACACAGAAGTGATAGGTAGTGTCTGCCTTATAGGGGGGTGCATTTAAATCACAATGTCTCTTGTGCTCCAGGGCTGGCATCCTGGCTCTGCGTTCTTGCTATGCAGGGCAGAATTGAATGTCTGCCAGTGGTGCAGCAGGGCTAAGTGGCACAACACTCCCCCCAAGTCTATAAGACTCTTGGAGGGGTTGGTCTACCTCTTTATAGGGGCGACTTGAATTAGGGTGCCCTTCTGTGTTAAACCCATTGGATCCACCCTTGCAACAGTTGGATTCCCAGAATCCTTCTAGCTGAGCATGCACCTGTGCTGGGCCTTATTTGAATGGCTGGTGCAGGCATGCCCACAGCTAGAGGCTGGGGCAGGGATCCGCTGCTCGCACCATTCAAATTTCCTTTGCTGCACTGAGCTCAGTGGAACAAGCACTGCTGGCCGGATCCCTGCCCTTATGCATTGTGGGAACAAAGAAAAGGTAAGTTTATGGATGATCCTGCCCTTATGCATTGTGGGAACAAAGAAAAGGTAAGTTTATGGATGATCCTGCCCTTATGCATTGTGGGAACAAAGAAAAGGTAAGTTTATGGATGATCCTGCCCTTATGCATTGTGGGAACAAAGAAAAGGTAAGTTTATGGATGATCCTGGGGGTTAAACACAGTGGTGCATGACAAATTGGTATGCCCCATCTGTGAGGAACAAAACCCCAAAAAATAAATTGGTGTTCCTCCTTAAAGAAGAGTTAAGCAGTAAACACTATAACAGAAATGTTTTCAAATTATTTATTGCTCATATGTTGCTGTTTTAAAAGATAAAAGTCTTAAGCTGTCCTTTATGAATTGAATTTTAATTAGGAATTGGCATGTATGATGTTCCTCATGGAGGGGTGCCAGTGGTTAGAGAGATGTTTTACTCATGCTATGTAATCTGACTGGCTGTAAATGAAATGTTACGCATGATTAGCACCAGGCGGTAATAGCTTTATCCAATAATAAGTCTGCTGCTCATGCACTATGTAATAAATCCTAATCCTGTTCCAGCAGATTACTCCATGAACTGAGCCGCCTGAGTTATTGTCTTCCATATTTACATGCAAAGTTGATATTTAGTGGGGAGGACTGTGCTACAGGATATTTTGTATAAATTTCAGAAATGCAAACCCTAATCTGTTAGGGTAAAAATCGCAGAAATTATTTACATGGGACCCGCCACTTGGGAGAGAACCATCTTAGGCTTAATATAGTAGGTTTCTCAGAATCATGGGGTAAACCCTGTTATTCTTGTTCTGTATGTGCCATGTAAACACTCTCTGTCTGCCTTGTACCCTTGAATAGTGGGAAGTCCAGTCAAATTTAACCTGCCCCCACCCTGCCTCCTTCCAGTGACACTGAGGCAAGGTGGGGGGGGGCTACAAAAAAAAATAAAAAAACTGAACTTGCCTGGGATCCAGAGCAGTTCCCGCGGCTGTTCAAGTCCTGGACATGGCCACCTTGGAGCCAATGCACAAAAGGCCATCCACCACTCGGGACGCACAACCGTCTGCACGTTCACTTGCATGGGTGGACGGTAGTGGGCACAAAGAGAGGGATGTTCCCTTTACATTCTGTGTGCAGCTGCTGCCTGTACGCCAGTGACAGCACTTGATTCGGTGCAAGTACGTTTTTTGTAAACCTCGTCCTGCCTCAGCACTACGGGGGGGGGGGCATGGTGGGGGTTAAATTTGACTGGACATGCACTTTTAAGGGAAAGTCCACTTGAACAATCAGTGGTCGATGGAATTTTTGAAACTGTATAGTTTTTGTGGGGCAATATCATATCCGCTAGTATTTTTTTTCTTGTGTTAGAAAATCTGTGTTTTATGGAAGCAGTTTTTACCTGCAAACACCAAGTCTGTATAGCAAATCTACAGAGCGCTGTACACACAGAAGGCAGGTGTAAGTGTGAGTGGGCTGCCTTACCTCAGCAGCGGCCATATCAGCAGCATTCTGTGTGTAAAGTTATCACTTAATGGCCTTGATTCACTAAGAGTTGAAAAAAACTCTCATGGTAGTAAAAAAATCAAATTTTCACTGTTAGTGAATCACCAGATAGGAAAACAATGAAAGTCAATGGCACTTTTTTACTCTTGAAAAAAGTATTGAACTTT
This sequence comes from Gastrophryne carolinensis, assembly GCA_027917425.1. NCBI lineage: Eukaryota > Metazoa > Chordata > Amphibia > Anura > Microhylidae > Gastrophryne > Gastrophryne carolinensis. The sequence continues at coordinate 495,654,850 of CM051235.1, forward strand.
TTACCTGTAGTTAAAAGTGCAATTGACTTCCATTGTCTTCCTTTCTGGTGATTCAGTAACAGTGAAATTCTCAGGCTTTTTTCTCATGAATTGAATTTTTTACTACCATGAGAGTTTTTTTCAACTCTTTGTGAATCGAGGCCAATGTTATTAGCTGAAACACTAGATTAGCATCTCAAGGACATCCTTTTGCCCCCCCCCCCGAAAATACACATTTTAAAACCTGCCATTAAAAGTGGACTATCACTTTAAGCCTAAAATGAGACTTTCCCCAAGTAGCTTGTTTCATCTATCATCTCGTCTGACAGAAATATCAGTCCAGGCTGCACAGGCTACTGCAAGGATTAAAAAGAAATAAATTAGACCACTTCAGATAAAAGTGAATTGCTCTGGAGTAATTGTTTTTAAAAAAGAATTGTGCGTTCCTCAGTGGACAAAGCTGCACCATATTCATCTGGGACAATATGAACAATACCCCATTTTTTTAGGGGGATCCTCTGATTGAAAGAAATTTCCATTAATAATTCTGCTTCTTTTCTTTTTGCAGCCGCCTGCATTCCAACAACTTGTTTTGTGATTGTCACTTGGCCTGGTTAGCACAGTGGCTCCGCCAGCGGCCGACTATTGGACTGTTCACCCAGTGTACTGGGCCTGCTCCACTCCGAGGACTCAATGTGGCAGAGATCCAGAAGCATGAGTTCTCCTGCTCAGGTCAGAATACATTGTCTACTTTCATCCCTTACATGATGCTATTTTATTTTCTACTTATTTTAAAGAGGAACATCGGACCTAAAATAAAAAGGGGCAGTTCCACCCCCCATTCGGCACCTATTTACCTTTTGGATGTTGCCGCTGCCTGCTGCGGTGACATCTGGCTGCTTTAAGGCCCGATCCTCACCCTGCCGCCCGCTTAGCTGTCGCTAACTGACAAGCTCGTCATTGTCCCACGGCTATCTCGCAGCTCCGCTAAGTCTCACGGGTGGCTCCATTGCATCCCATTCATGGGCACTGCACAGGCACAAGATCGGGGGCCGCGTGCAGTGCCTGATGGGATGCAAGATGGCGCCGCTCATCGGGAGGTCGCCCGGAATCCGAGGGACCCAGAAGATAGATCCCCGGGGAAGGTGAGTATATGGTGCCCAATTGTGAAACTGCAGGGAGGGGGGAAATAGTCCGATGAGGTAAAAACCTCCCCTATGTTTTTCTTTAAACTGAACCAACACCCGTTTTTACTTTAACAGGTGTTGGTCCCGCTGTCTGCTGATAAGAAGAAGCTTGGGGGGGCATCCAGAACGATGGAGCCCCCTCGCACCTAACCGCACACAATGCTTGTAATACTCATTCATACCTTCATTACGAGCCAGTGCCGGGAAAAGAGGCCAGCGATTGGCCACCGGGCGGTCACATGGACGAGTCCTGGAGGTGGCCGGCACAGAGGATGCAACTACGGCCCACGTGACCGCCCGGAGGGCAATCGCTGGTCTCCTTTCCCAGCGCTGGCTCATAATGAAGGTGAGTATTACATGCATTGTGTGCGGTTAGGCTCCAGCGTTCTGGAAGCCCCCCCAAGCTTCTTCTTATCAGCAGACAGCGGGACCAAAATGGATGTTGTTTCGGTTTAAGGTGAACTGGCATATGGAAAAGAACAAGCAACACGTTCTTGTTTGTTAGCACTCATATTGAAAAGCACTTATGTCTCCAAAATAAGCAGACTTCAAGAAGGACCAAATGTGTTTCTGACTGAAAAGACCGTATTCAAAAATAAGATACTTTAAAGTGGACCAAAAGTCAAAAGTTAAAAAAAAATTACAGCTGTTTAAAGGTCCCTTGAGGGAGAGTTAAACCATGCTCAAGTTCCACGGCCCATATTCTGCCAGCACTTTTTGCTATACACCCTTGGAAGCATACATACACTGAAATTCAATAGTAGTTAATGTGGCCTGTATGTGGACCAGATCAATCATTATACAGTCAAGCCAGGGCTCTACGAGAATAATGTGAAGTGCACACCCTGAATATATGACATCAAGCTGGCAAATCTTCCCAGCAGTTACAGGCAGTAAGTGAAAACCTACGGAAGCTTATAATTCTTCACCCCACTGTCCAAAACATTTTTGGCTTGTGTACTACCAAATTTTGTATAAACACCAGATGTCACATTTTGATGCAAGTACATTAATGGCCTTAGAAGCAAGGTTGAAAGGAGTGCATAGGCAGGCCCTAATTTCACAGTTGTCATTGCACTTTACTAAACAGTGTGCATTGTTCCCACCCAGGCCTGATGCGGTGCCGCATGTGTGCCAGTGTGTTTTCTCGTGGCTGGCATTCTTCTTCGGCTGCCGTTACGAGAGCTAGACGTTGTGTTTAGTGTTTGTATAACTGAGCAACATCTGCTGTGGCGTGTCCACAGCTGAGACCTCCCATTAGACTGACTGAAAGAAACACACACACACAATACAATGAAATATTAATGTGGGCTTTCCCTTTCCAGCCATGCAGATGGGCTGCACAGAGGTTCTCACTGAAGCATGTTATTGACATTTGTTTTTGCCAGCGTCAATAAATGTGGAGACCATCCTGCTCTGACCATTCTTGTGTCGTGCACACATCTGTGTCTTTCTGTGGAAATGTGCTGAATCAGGACATTTGATCAGTCAGGCAATTACAAGTGCCACCAGTCTTGTCTTGCAGTGGGACAAGTACCTGCATTTGTTGTGACATCAAATGTATGATTTTGGATTTAGTATAGGGTATGTTTTTGAAGACCAGATTATTGGACCAAAGACCTCAGCAAAGACCCAAACAAGTGAATCATCTATCAACAATTGCTTATATGCAAATCTATATACAGTAGTATATATAAATAAATCTGGATCAAATTCTTGTTGATTTGCTCTGAAGATCCTTTTTGTTATTCTGGAATGTTTAAAATGTTTACAATTTTCAGCTGTATCAATTTCATAATTCCCTCATGGGTGCGAAACATTTTGTAGGGTCCCAGCCAACCAGCTGTTTTTGTACACCTCTCATGAGTTAAAATATACCATTCTAGCAGTATAAAGGTGTATACAGGGTCAAACCAAGCCATTATCAGGTAGGTAGTTGTTAGGGCGAGCGCTGCGCGCCCATCTCGCGGCACTACCCTTACCTCCTCTGTTGCTCCCACTGCCCGGGCAGGCGCTGCGGGTCCGTCTCGCGGCCTCTCTCCTTCCCCCTTCTTGCCCGCTTCTGTCGGCGGGTCCGCGGCTCCTGGTGCGGCGGCTGGCCGCGCGTCTGCTGAGGCCGCTCCTCCTCCTCCTCCTTGCTCTGACGATCCGGTGCAACCACGTCCCCGTCCTCTAGGGGGCGCGCGCGCCGGTTTCTTAAAATTTAAAGGACTGGTACACCACTGATTGGTGTCCGGCCATTCAATCTTGCTTCCTCTTCCCCTATTTAAGGGGCACTTCCTTTGCATCTAGTGCCGGATCTTGGTCTCTCCATGGTTGCTGACTGTCAGTTGTTCCAGTATTGCTCTCCCGTGTACCGACCTTGCCTGTCCCCGACCCTGAACCTTTGCTGCCCGTCCCAACCTTGGCTACTTACCTTCAATCTCGAGAGTATGCTGCCTGCCACGACCTCTGCTTGAACCTTGACACCGCCTTTGCCTGCCTCCTTTGTACCACGCTGTACCTCGGCTGACTGTGTGGCTGAGCCGTTGTTGGGGGGTAGCGACCTGGGGGTCACTCGCCGCTACAAGACCAACCTGCCTTGCGGCGGGCTCTGGTGAATACCGGTGGCCTCTTAGACTCCGCTCCCTTGACACGGTATCCGCTACCAGCAACACAGTCACAGCGGATCCACACCTGTTCCGCCACGTCCGATCCGTGACAGTAGTCTGCCAAGCATCAGAACTAGAGATGACCAATTTTCTAAGTTTGCGGAATTCGCTGAATTTTGGGTTTGTCCAAATCAAAAATTTTCAGTCATAAAACAAGTAAAAGGTTAACTTACCTTAGTCCCGGTACAGCAGCGGGTGACGTTGTCATCCTCTGGCCGGCCTTTGTGCACTGGTAAGGGGTCCTTGAAACCCCTACCCCAGTTCACAGGGTAGGAGGGGCTGATAAGTCACATGTCAACAAGAGGGTGACTTGCCATATCTCCCCACCCTGTTACCTGCATCCCCAGGGGCATGTAAAAAGCCTAGGTCCTGTGTGGGCATTAAGCAGACGGGTAGCCTGCTCGGCCTTCATACCCTGGTCTACCAGCCATTTTGAATCATATAAGTGTCCTTTGGCAAAGTATGAGTTCGCCATTGTGTTTTGTTTGGGTCATTCATGGATGTCATGCATGGCCATTAGAGATTGTAAAAAGGGAGTTTCAAAGTAGGTGTGACTTCCAGTGTTAAAAGGAGGAGCTAAAGATGACACCAGGACATCTCTCTAGTTATGGTATCAGCATGGAGAGTAAAGAAATGTTAATGATGATCCATAAGTACTTGGATGATATGTTGCACCCATTAATGTTAATTGGGCAGCAGGCAGACCAGCCTCAAAATGGTTATAAGCAACACCTTGGACAGTATGGGTGGCCCCCAGAGTGGTAAAAAGGGACAGTGCATGATAAATGGCACCCTTCAAATGTATGGATGCTATAGAGTTACAGGGAGGCATGAAGTTTGAATTAGGGCCATGACAACTTGGCTGTATGGAGTCCAGAAATTCCTGATGGTGGCCCTGGTCCTGTGAGCTATTAATTACAAGATCAGATATAGTGGCCTTTCTGGCATGCGTAGAATCTTGCTAAATCTAGTGTGGGGTGGATTGGCTCTGCAGAGCATGAAAGATTTGTGTATAGACATCCAGGCCTTGCAATAAATGGAATAGAATGGGAAATTGGTGGCCATGTTGCTGGCAGTCAGTCATTGCAGGAGGCATGGGTCAGATAAACCACTACTGACAAGCACAGATTTGTCATGGAGGACAGGGCTATATGACCATAGGAGACCCAATGCAAATATATATGGTATGTCATAGAAAAATAAATCAGATTCTGGGACATGAGAAAAGTTTGCTCATGTGCAGCTACATGTGGGCGAATGAGATGAAGGATAAGGTGCTTGTTGTGAGATGTATTGGTTTATCTGTGGGGATGCCTCCCCTCTGCTGTGGACTCCACAACCACAAGCCGTTCTGGAAGCTTTGAGGCATAATATTTATGAAGCGTGATCTCGGCTGTGCTGTTTATATCACAGCTTGTGTCCTGTCACCAGCTGGATATTTACTGGGAACGCAGGCATTTGCTACTATGTCATCTCTGCCATGGGGGCATCTGAAGTATTACCTTTATATGGTTTTTATGCTACCCAGTCAGAATATTTTACATCCTGTGTTTCAGTCACACCCATGGCATAAAAGGTTCCAAAATATTCTCCATTACACTGATGAAATTTCCTTTAGTTTTTCACTTGGTGAAACCCATTGATCTGCTGTACAGAAAAAACTTAAAGAAAGCACCAAAAAGACAGAGAGATGCATCCAATCTGCCATTTAACAGTTTTATTGTGATTGATATTTATTCCTGTAGATAGGCCTGGTTGTCACAGGCAAATGTAGGCTCAATTACAATTGAAGTGAAAATAAATGACGCTGCTGAGATGGACCAAATGAAAAACTGACTCTATTTTGAAACTATTTTGACCAGCCAAACATCTAAAACCCAAGGTAGGTCTTGATCCGCTGTGAGCCGGCTGCTGCAGTTTTCTGTCCCCGGTTTGGCAGATCCCCAAGCAGAGAGGATATGTATCTTTTTATGTAATAGCTCTGGGATTGTGAGAGGTTAAACCGGACCTTCACCATGATTTATTGCAAAGCCCAAACCCAGCATCTAAAATTAATATAGTTTAAGTTTTTAGTCACTTACTTATTATTCTTTCCCCCACTGGGTTGCAACTCTGTTCAGGACTTTAGGATACGAGCGCCGCCATCTTGACTCAGAAGCATCACACTTGCTGAGGAGAGGAGAGTTGGATAAAGTCCAGGGGGCGGGTTATAGCTGTGCTTTGCTCAGGCAGAGCAGAGCTGGGGTCAGGAAAAGGTCAGCAATCCCAGAATGCAGAGCAGCACAGTCAGAATTGTTTGCAGGCGGCCTGATGTTGAGCCGCCATCTTGGATGTTTAAAGGCTCATAACATGCAGTAGATGCAGGTAGGATGATATTTAATGTGAGCAATCTGTATGTACAGGGTGGGGGAAACATATAAGATAGACTCTTATTCAGAGTGAAGGTCCGCTTTAAGTGCTGGGAGGAAGCTTTAAAGCAGATACTAAAATGTTGCCGGTCTTGTCCCTTATTCTTAGTGCACAGTGTGTCTTCAGAGCAGAACTCCTGCATGAGGTCCATTTGCTTAGGGGGGCCTATTGATCAACCTCTCTTCCATTTCTCGATACTGGTATTTTGCCCTGGGGCTCTGTAACAACTTTCTAATGGGCATGAAAAACAGGTTGAAACCATTTTACCAAACCTTTTTCTTATTGGCATTAGTGCTATAGCAAACACATACTGTACTAGCTGTTACCTCAGCAGCTCCCCATTGTCATGTCTATGGAATTCTAAATTCTTAATAAAAGGGGAGGGGGGTTATGCTACCCAAACATTTCTAATGCCAGCCCTGCACACAACACTATAGAGTGTACACTCCTATATCATACTTTTCAGGTTGGGAAAGAGGGACATTTGTTAAATTAGGCCACGTCCCCTCATTGAGGAATGGATAGGAGATAGGCTGTAACAATTAAAACAATAGAAACACTTTAAATGGGCAAATGAATCATTTATTGATGCAGATCTGCATGTTACACCTTAAAGCGGACCTTCACTCTAAATAAGAGTCTATCTTATATGTTTCCCACACCCTGTACATACAGATTGCTCACATTAAAAATCATCCTACCTGCATCTACTGCATTTTATAAGCCTTTAAACATCCAAGATGGCGGCTTATGGAAGCTGCCATTTTTGCAGGCAGCCTGCAAACAGGAAGTGCCTGCAAACAGGAAGTGACTGTGCTGCTCTGCATTCTGGGACTGCTGACCTTTCCCTGACCCCAGCTCTGCTCTGTCTGCGCAAAGCACAGCTATAACCCGCCCCCCTGTACCTTATCCCACTCTCCTCTCCTCAGTAAGTGTGATGCTTCTGAGTCAAGATGGCGGCGCCCGTATCCTAAATTCCCGAACAGAGTTGCAGCCCAGTGGGGGAAAGTATAATAAATTAGTGACTAAACATGTAAAATATATTAATTTTAGATGCTGAGGAATTGTTTTTTAAGAGTTTGGGATTTTCATTAAATCATGGTGAAGGTCCGGTTTAAGGATGGACAAATGAGAACATCGAGGGACAGGAGGGGGATATGGACTCAAAAGAGGGGCAAAGCCTCCAAATCAGGGACACTTGGGGGGTATGCTATATCAAGCTGAGCTCAGCATAATAGGGCCAGACTACCACAGCTCCCCCCTCTGCATGGGTTTGGGGACATCATTTGCAGATAAACGTTATCATGGTTGGCTTTCAATCAATTGATTCATAGAAACAGGCTTTCATTATGGTGATCTAACCTCATACACTGGTGCAGGTATATCTAAACACTCACACCTCATTTTCTTTTTCTTCACATACAGGCGCAACATTTTCCCTCACAGCCAAGCAGCGTTTATTCAATTTACTAGAGAAAAATTTAAAATATCTTATATAGAATTCCTGGCGTCTCCATCTCCCTGATTCTGTACACATCCGCTGCTATCATCGTTCTTCTCCCTTAAATGGATTCCAGGAATTATTTTGCTAACATTCCTGTTTGCAATTGGAAATGGCTCCCGAGGTTATTTCACTTGTGTGTGAAAACTGGCTTCTGTCATTACCGCCTCCTTGGCTCTGGGATAAATTATGGAAATGATTTTTCCTGCGTTACAGGACGCACTTTGCAAAAGAAAATTGCTAGAGGTTATAGCGCACTTTTATCTTTACATCATACGCTTTCGTTTTAAAGCTAAAGCGACAGGTTGCAGCAGCACTGTCAGCTAAACGTTTGTGTACTGGGGACAAAATTCAGCCTGAAATTTAACACCGGCCCTGGCCAGCCCATGAAAACTCCACTTGGTCCCCCATCTGTCCCCCAGTGTTTCCCCTGGCCAGTACACAGCTTGGGCTATAGCAGGCAGATATAGAGGGCAGATCATTGACATGCCCAACTCTAAAATCAGTGTGATTGAAACTTCTATTTTTTACTTTCTATGTGCAGAAAATGTGTCAGGGTTGGGTATGGTCCCTGAAAATCACAATGCTAAAGCTCAATCATTGCAGTTGCAGAACATGGGCTAGGCTCTCCTGGCTGTGAATTACAGTAGGGATACCTATTAGTGGGAGCAATTGGGGGCAGGTCCAGAAAAAGGGAGTGAAGGGGGTGTTTAAAGCAGCACTGCACTAGGATACATTATTTTTGACACAGGCTCCAGGTGAGGGACTACTCTCAGTCCAGCCAGATCCAAATTAGAGCTCCCCACCTGGAATTCTCCCCCCCCCCCCATGGCCAGCCTACCCTTTGGAGTGGGGGTGGAAGAAGAAACCCCTGAAATACTTTCATTGTCCAACAGGTTTCTAAATATCTTGTGATACAGACCAAGTACTATAACACACCTCTTTTCTCCTTAAGCACAAACCCCAGGGATTTCCTGTTTTGGAATGCCCTTCCAGTTACAGAGCGCTTAGAAGCATAAAATTGGGCAGAATTACTTACCCCGGCTGCACACCTGACGAATCCCATAGATAACTCGCAGACCGTGAGCACACTGCTGGAAGCCACAGCACCCCATCCAGCACCTATAGCATTTTTTATTTGCATAAAGATGTCTATTTGTGTTTTCCATCTTTCTCTTCTATTCCCCGATGTTCTGCTATTCAAAAAATACTCAAAAAATGTTGGGAAACAATGGAGAATGTTACTTACACACTTACAAAACATGGCATTTGATGCCACAATAGAATAAGAATCTGAACGGTTGGTGAATGCGACAACATTCTCAACACTATGACTATAGCGAATAAGTCAAACTAAAGGTCATTCCATCATTTCAGTGGCCAAATAAGATATGTGAACGTGCTGGTTTAGAAATAGGATAAATATGTTTTTGGAGGATCTACAAATTCTACCTTTATTCTATTGCTTTGTTTGTGTTACAGGACAGACAGATGCATCAAGCGCTCAGATCTGCAGCCTCTCCATTGGCTCCTGCCCAGCAATGTGTACCTGCAGCAATGGCATTGTGGATTGTCGAGGAAAAGGACTCACTGCCATACCGGCAAATCTTCCAGAAACTATGACTGAAATGTAAGCCCCGCCTACTCTTATTTATTTCTTAAGATTTTTTTCCTTATAATTTTTACTTTAATTTTTGTTTAGATGTTAGGGAAAGTATGGAGCTTTTACAGATAATGGGGTTAATTCAGAGTCAGGTGAGATTTCTCACTCCTTTTTAGGAGATAAACCTGCTATTGACGCCCATTGTGTACCGGGTGTACATTTTCACCTGGCTCTGAAGTAGCCCCAAGGTAGACAATGAAAGTGAATGGCAGTTTTCTCTCCTAAAAAGTGAGAGAAAGAGTGAGGATTCTAATCTGGCTCTGAATCGACCCCAATATGTAGAATGAAGCATGACAAATGGGGCATTGTCATCATCAGTACAAACAGTAGGATGTGACATCAGTCGGAATCAGAGTAGAATATATGATATAAAAGTATGAACGTATGACATGAGGGGAGAAAAAAAATGGGATTGCCCAAAGTAAAAAAATAAAGTCTGGTGCCCCCACCTTGCCTAAAAGGAGAGAAAGGAGGAAAAGGAGGGGAGGGAGAAGAAAAGGAAAAATAACTGTGATTGGGGGATGAAACATAAGAAGCAGAGAGACAAGAAAAAAGGAAATAAGCATGGAACAAAATAAAATGTGGTGTGCTTTAGAAAAACCATGTTATTGTCCACTATGATATCTTACCATCATTTCTGCCAGGCTCTCTGTTACCACAACTAGGAAGTGATGTTTAGGCCACCTTCATAACATCTGACAAGATACAATAACATGAGCCACAGTGTAAAAGCAGTTGCTGCCAATAAACACTTTGGACTCCTCTCACCTGACACAGTTGAGCGACTATAGTACTTCTTTAAGAAGAATGGCTCCCATATCCCACCGTAATTTCTGTCAGGCTCTCTGTTACCACAACTAGGAAGTGATGTTTAGGCCACCTTCATCATAACATCTGACAGGATACAATAACATGAGCCACAGTGTAAAAGCAGTTGCTGCCAATAAACACTTTGGACTCCTCTCACCTGACACAGTTGAGCGACTATAGTACTTCTTTAAGAAGAATGGCTCCCATATCCCACCGTAATTACTGCCAGGCTCTCTGTTACAGCTGACCTCCTCCACTGTCTATTCCTCTCCAGAGTTCAAGTGACTTCACTTAATACGCAGCTGCAGGCCAACCACCGGAAGACTCAGCGGAGCTTAAACATTACACACTGTGTTATAACCCCAAATCATTACTCGGCTCCTGCTGACATCTCTAAAATGTAACTGATGGAGCTTAAAATCAGGTCACAGGTAGTGCCGAGACATCCTCTCTTCTCTACAGAAGCAGGGCATGTTAATGAGATAACCCTGGGGCAAGTTTTGTGCCCCTGAAGGAACAGCTTTTGGCCAAACTTTTAGGTATCTCAATACTCGCCCGTTTAGTATGCTTTTCTTTTGTGTGTTTATGTAAGAAGTTATTTTGATTGCTCACCTTATATCTGTAGTAAATATTAGAGATGTGCATTACTACAGTATACTCTCTTCACTTCACTGTCATTGGGCCTTCATGCATAGGTCCTCCTTGAAGTGAACCTACATCCTCCCTGGCAAGTGTGTCCCAGTGAGGGTGTCGGTCTGCAGTAACCCTCACTAAGGTATGCAGCTTGTGTGATCACATAGGGCCCCATCCCTATATCTCTACCAAGAGGCACCAGTAGACACTGCTCACACATGATTTCAATGAGAAAGCTCTCATCTGACTTCACAGGTCTCTCTTTTCTACATTTCACGCCCCTGTTTCCTTTATCTCGCTTTTATTTCCATGCTCTCTTTCCCACAATTTTTCCTTCTCTTTTAATCTTTCCTTTCATGACCCTTTTCCACATTTCTTCACCTCTTTCTGATGCAGGGGCACTCGAACATTTGAGTTTCGAAAATTGCTTATATTTTATTTAAATTGATTGAGAAAAAAGGTGGGGAAATGTATTTGCTTCAATTTCGCTTTATCCATATTTCTCTATTTTTCTTTTGTCTCGCTCTCTTTTCCTTGTTCTGTCTCCATTTGTTTTCAAAATTTCTACCATCTCTTTTCCGCTTGTGTTTTCCCTCCATCTCCCTCTCCCATACAATCTGTCCATCTCTCTTACATTTTTATTGTTGTTCTCCCAACTTCTCCCCATCTGTTTCTGTGTCATGTTGTCCCTGTCTTACTTGTAAAACAAGATGTCTTTGTTTAACGTGAACCTACATAGCTATTAAGACTAGCAAGACAAAGTCAAAAAGGTTACAGACAGTGGGCAGGCGTTTTATAAAAGTGTCCTAGTGTCCTATTTTTTGGACATTAGGACCAGGACCTGTTGTGTTTGAGGTAGTTTAGGCCCCTAAACTACCTCAAACACAACAGGTCCTGGTCCTAATGTCCAAAAAATAGGACACTAGGACACAGCACCAGTTTCCCCCAATTCTATGTACACATAGAGGTAGAAAGTCCCCATATACAATACAAATACCACAAATCTAAATAAATATACCATAAAATCTCATAAGGGGTACACCCCTTCCCCCCTCCCTGTTTTATAAAAGTAATGCAGCAATAGGAACTGTTTGCATATGTTATTGTTTCATTGCTGTCAATCTTCAGTCATGTCCAATCAATACATTGTTTTGGATTTATAATGTTCTTTTTAAATGGATGTGGCATTATCATGTCTTGTTTTCTGCTCTCTTATTGCATCTTATTTTTTCCTCAGACGTTTGGAGCAGAATGGAATCAAGTCTGTACCACCTGGAGCTTTCTCTCCTTATAAGAAACTGCGCAGGATGTGAGTATGTCACATGATGGGGTTTTATCTCTCTCTGCAAACATTTTCAGCTGTTAGAGGGGTTCTTTAAAGTGGACCAACACCCAGGATTTTCCCCCCCCCCAAAAGCCCCAAAAAACTTACCTTTTCGGCGACGGACAAGCGACGGATAAGCCGCCGCGGCCTCCCGCGCGTCCCTCTTACAAGGCGCGCGCCCGCGCCGGCCATTCACGAAGGTCGGCGACGGAATAGCCGCCGCCGCCTCCCGCGCGCCCCTCTAGCAGTGTGCGTGGAAGGCGGCGGAGGCTGATCTGTCGCCGATAAGGTAAGGTTTTTTGGGGCTTTTGGGGGGGAGTTTCACCCCGCGGGACATCCCGATCTCGGATGCCCCGCGGTGAGGGAGGTGATCGGCCCGGGAATCTTATAGATTCCCGGGCCGATCACCCCTGGGTGATGGTCCACTTTAACGTCTGTCATATCGACAACTGGGAAGACATATCTCTGGACACGTGTGCTCCCTCTTCTGGTCAGTGTTCCTTCTTGTCCTTTTTGAATAATAACTTTTGAAACATTCCTTTTATAATTGTATGCCACATATTTTCATCGGCATCTGCTTTTGTTGCTCATGTAACATGTTAACTATTTTAAAAATGTATTATATATATAATATATATATTTTATATATATACAATATTATTAATAGATTGTACATTCTACAATTAAAAAAACAGACCTGAAGCCCTTAAATTCCCAGCAGATCAGGTCCCCTGCTTTTCTGTTTCTCTTCCTGTGCACATAGTGTTCAGAACCTCATTGTAAGATCATCAGCTGCTGCTGTGCATGTATTTGCGACATTTGTTTCATCTTGTTTCCTCATTATTATTATTTACAGAGACCTTAGCAACAACCAGATCTCGGAGATTGCTCCCGACGCGTTCCATGGCCTACGTTCACTTAATTCTCTGTAAGTTACATTTAGAAAGGAACTACCAAAGCAAATTAAATTACTATGCCGGGCGTATCTGGGTTGTATGATCTCATGTTGCTTACCCGCAGACGCTTTCTTATGTAATTCAGATTTTTAATGTGATTTCTATTTCAGAATTACATTACGGGCGGTATTAAAAGCGGAGTGCGTTACGCTGGGAAAATAAATATCTCCTATCATAGTGATGGCACACAGCCATTTACTCAGGAGAGGCTCTTTAATACTCTGATGTTGGGGATGGCTGCACCAGAAAATGTGAATTTTAATGCTCCTGGTTTTCTGCGGGCTGGAAATTGATGAGATTCTGCAGCTTTTCCCTTTCATGTTAATTAGAATGTCACGCAGGGAAGACATAATTAAAAAGTCTACAAAAAAATACCCCATGATTTACAAACCTGTGAAATATATTTGAAGAAGAGCTTTATCCGGGTGATAATAGGACGCTGTGATTACTGCTGCAGTGTAAATGAAGACTTCTGCTGAAGATGATGATTACCTTATTGAAAAATTGATACTTTCAATTAATGTCACATATGCCAGCGTGTCTTGTAACCGAACAAGATTCCTTGAAAGCTCAGAGTGCTGCTGTACCTCAACCGTAGCAAAATACCCTCTAAAGCTGGAAATTACACCGCCAAGTTTGCTGCTCAGCACTGGGACTCATTCTATTTGCCTCTCATTGGAGGGATCAGTTTCACTATTTGCCTCATAGAAGTCATGGTTGTCACTGGGGCCGAGTAGGTGCCAAGAAGGGCATCTATTTGACTCCATAGCATGGCATTAAGTTGGCAGCTTTGGTTATGAGTAGGCCTGAGCAGCACTGGGCAGCCTGCAGACTGGACATGGTCAAGAAACGTAGTAGAGATCAGCAATGTGGTGCACAATTTGGACATTGTTAGGATATGGCAATGTCGGCAATGTGAAGCACAACTTGGACATGGTCAGAGCATAACAGGGTCAGCAGCAAGGATCAAAGCAGGGTTTGTAGCAGGGTTCTATACAAGGATCTGGGGATTAGGATAATGAATGTCTGGAAGATCAGGGGGTCACTTAAAACAGAATTGATCACTGTTCTTGGTTTATTCAAAACACACTTCCAGTCTGCTAAGACACCAGGTCCTCCGGCTTCTCCTGTTGCTAGGCAGCATGGATGCCAAGGCTACTGCAGCTTTTGAGGTCACTGGAGGAGCTGCTTCTTGTGTGATGGTGGCATCGGTTTACAGATGGTGGCAGTAGTTCACAACCCTACCACAACATCAGCCAGGGAGCAGCGCAGGAACAGCAGACAGCTAAGTGAGCCTTCAGGACATTTCGTGCTGGTCACCACTTTTCAGTAATTAGTGAAACTGTAAAAGGAACTTCCTATCTCTGGTGATCTATGATACAAGGCAAGGCTAGAGCTCCCAGCATAAGGAACAGTTTTGAAATGGTACCTTAAAGCCCTTGTAACATTCAGGCAGACCATTTATCAAATGTCTGCCTGATAACCTTATGTATTTGTCAGCTGCTTTAACCGGATTTCTCAGCCTTGGGTGTGTAACTGCAGCACATGCAGTCTTGGAGTTGTCTTCTGCTTTCTTCTATTCACCGTCTGAAGCATGCCTTTATAAAGGCCCACCATTCACCGTCTAGCTATTCCTGCCCATCACAGAGAATTTCTGATAGACAAGCTGTCGGAATCTCACAGGGGCCTTTTTTTTTACCTATTACACATTTTCTCACACTGTAATGGATACTAATGAGCTTTCTCGGAATGGACTCTAAGTGTTTGTTGGTAAAATGAGCCATATTTAAGTTGGGCTCTAAAAGTTTTATGATTACCTTCTACTATTTCAGAAGAAGAACATGTTTTCTAATATATTTATTTACATCTTGCTCCATGGTGCGCAGTTTAGCAGAGCTAAATATAGCGTGTGCGGGGAATGTTCGCGCCAGTATTAATAGACTTTCCCGCCGCGTCTGTTTGGTTCAGTGGTGATGGTGTCAGAGACTGAAAGCAATTATTCCACAATGACCATTAAATAATTTGTTAATCTCTTCCATTTTCTGAGATATAATTACAGCTTGATTATGGAAATTTGCTGAATATTCAGATATGCTGCGCATCTAGTCCACTGAGCCAGAATTCAGAATAGTATAGGAAATTGAAAATTATGGGGGGGACTTCCCTCCCCCTTGCTGCATAATGAACTACTAATAGCAAAACAGATCTGTTTTATGTTCCTCAATTAGGAGAGTAAAAGTTGTATCAATAATTTAGAGTCTTCATATTCATATGGTGGTTAAAGGAATCCTATATCCAGAAAGGAAGTTTATGTCATCACCTACTATCCCCAGCCCAGTGCCCCAAAATAGCCAGAGTTTCTTTTTTTTTACTAAAGCCTTTACCCAATATTCATAACAACTCAAACTGGGTGCAGTCACCGTATTGCTCCCTGGCCGTGTAGCCCCACCTCCTGGTGCTTTCCAGTGATAATACATTCAGTTACAGTACACACAGCTCTGCATTTGTGAGCTCTTCAACCTAATTGCTAATTATGTGACAGTGTAGTTGTAACTGAATTACTTACCATATGGCTGCCATTCAGACATCATACTACTTGCTGTTAGTGTTGTTATGAATATTGGGCAAAGGCTTTAGTAAAAAAAAAGAAACACATGCTGTTTTGGGGCACTGAGCTGGGGATAGAAGGTGACGACATAAACTTCTTTTCTGGATATAGGATTACTTTAACAAGGTGATTGGGCCTGGTTAAGTGCTAAACAGCTGAGATAACTTGGTTGATTGTGGGGATGGGCATAGAAGTGTAATGCAGGGCCATGTACTATGATCCAGAATTTCTTGAAGAGACCTTAGGCTTCAGTTGTGCCTGGTAGAACCTCAGGAGGTGAGCCACGTGGCTTGTACCAGGGGAAGGAAGTCCCAGGTGCTGATGTTTGGAGGCATGGGTCACTGTCAATGCCCATGGTCCAGGGTTGGCTGCAGATTGGATAAATGTGGGACTGTACACTAATCTCAAGTGAATAGGTAAAAGAAGTGGATCTGTTCTATGTTGAGTTGATTGACTTTTGTTGTATTTCAGGATTTTATATGGTAACAAGATAACAGATCTTCCCAAAGGTGTGTTTAGTGGCCTCTATGCGTTGCAGCTTCTGTAAGTAAGGGTTTATTCTTAATCTTATTTGCATGCTTTCTGAACTGCATGTGTCATGATGTTATTATAATGCTGATATTTTAGCATTTTTTATTTCAAAATCTTTATTGGTATTGTTGGTATTAAAGCGCAACTGTGACAACCATGTGATATTTGTATGCCTTATTTAAGACAATCCAAGCAATGGCAATATCTGAAGCCTGTCCCATGTGCCTCTCCTCTGCATCGTACAGAATGCAGTAAATGCTGTTTAATTCCGTATTTGTCCATGACCGCACTCTACATGTGGTGGCGCAGCTGCTCTTATGTCTCAGTGCTTCCAAAGTCAGCGTTGTGTCACCTTGTTGGGCACAACCATGGGAAGGAGGATCAAGAAGGGGCTGGGGGCAGAGATGACACATATGGGGCAGAAGTATCACCATATGAAGAATTTAATTTACAGTCCTGAGAGCTATTTAATCTATAAACTGCCTTCTGTGGCAGCCAACTACCCCTGCTTCCTGTTTGTCTGTCTTTCTTTCTTTCTTTCTTTCTTCCCCCTTTTCTTTTCTAATCTTGCGGTTGAATTTTCATTTACCTTTACTTTACGTATATAGGTTATCCTAAAAGTGGACCAAAAACCCAGGATTTTGACTATCCTGGGTTTTTGTCCTTGCCCTCGGGGCACCCAGATCGGGGTTGTCCCGCTGTGTGAAACCCCCCAGGTCGCCCGATCTCACTCAGCATTCTCTGGTCCTACGCCACATTTGCAGCCCTCTCTTCCATTCAGCATGCTTGAATCTGCTCCTGCCCCTTCGTCTAATAGCTTGTCTAAGGTGGGCAGATCCGAGCACGCTGGCGGCCGTATCCCCCGCTACCCTCTAACAGGGGGCGTGCCCGTGCCAGCCATTCACAAATACCTGATGCAGGCTCGCTTCCTGCTACACAGATAGTGGGGATGTGGCCGCAGCTCACAGATGTGCCATTGGACTGGGAACAAAGTTGAGTTTCTGGGTGACCTGGGGGGGGGTTCACAAAGCGGGGCATCCCGATTCTGGATTCCCTATTATAGATTCCAGGGACCTTGGGGCATGGGTTTTGGTCCTCATAAAAATGTAAGCATTCTGTGATTATTGACTAATGAAGATGTTTCCCTTTCCATAATGGTAATTTACCTCAATAGCCTGAATTAGCAAAAAAAAGGAAGGGCATAGCCATGACTTCAGGTAAACTTGCCTGGTGTCTGAGTAAACTGGCCTCAGTTTTGAAGACTGCAAATTCAGGTGATTAGGGGTTTGGTATAAAACTGGTTGTATGTTTTTATAAGCAGCATTACTGTATAAAACCTGCTGCTCTGTTTACACTTTTACTGGCAGGCTGACTCATCACTAACGCCAGGTAGCGACAGATGAGCGTCTGTAGCAGGCATTTTCAGAGCGCCCGCTAGTAGTCACTGTGCTCAGCCTTGGGTCGCTACTTCATAGCGACTCAGTCGCTGTCCAGTAATGTTGAATACATTGTGAGGAGTCGCTATTTGACCAGTACAGCGCTGTATGGGAGCGCATGGTAGCGACTGCTCATAGCGACCGACTCACACCATATTCAGCAATAAAACAGCCTCACAAATCTCTGGCGCTGAAAAATGCTTGTTTGAAGCCCAGAGCGCAGGAGGGGGTGTGTTTAAAGTCTGTTTTCAAGCATCTATCAACTAGTAACAAAGCGAAAACATATGGAATTACATTGTAGCAACATTGTAACATGAACACTTTAATGCCAGACCTGTAATGTCATTTCTGAAGAAATATATAAAAAATAAAAAAAAGGTGAAAAAACTGCTTATTCAATGCCAGGAGAGGTCACAGAATTATTTGAGATTTAAAAATACAAAAAAAAACAAAAACACAGTTTAAAGAGAAGGGAAGGATTGAAATGTATGGCAGAGAGGTCATACCTGGCGCTGTGCAAGGCTGAACGCTGGCGCTGTTCGCTGAGGCTGGGAAAATGATGAATTAGACGCTACATGGCGTTATACCAGTCGCTACACAGATTCTGCTTGATAAATGTGTAATTGCGTGCCATGTCCGGCGTTCACCAGTCGCTACCTCTCATTAACCAGCCACTACCTGACGCTATCCCTTCATGAATAAGGCCCTAAGTAAGGTTTCCCTTAATGTAAAAGTAAGGTTTCCGATAATGTAAAACATGTAAAAGGTTTCAATAGGGTTCAGGAGGGAAGTATTTTTAAGAAGAAACTTAATGATAGAACAAGGGGGCACAACCTGAAGCTAGTCGGGGGGAAGATCAGGAGCAATGTTAGAAAATATATTATTAATAATAAATATTACAAGCATTATAGGGGCACATGGATCCAAAGTCACAGAGAGGTCCTGTGTCCGGGATTAGCTTTTTGAATCAAGGTCTATGTGTGTCGGTAACAGCTTACTGTACTGAAAATTTTTAACAGGTTATATTTCCATCTGAGATGCAACCTGTGCCATGTGTATCCACAGGTGTTTAGAAACATAGAAGGTTGACGGCAGAAGGAGACCATACGGTCCATCTAGTCTGCCCTTATGTGTATACTGTATGTACTCTTTATCTTAGGATAGATGAGTGCTTATCCCAGGCATGTTTAAATTCAGTGACTGTTGATTTTGCTGGAAGTTTGTTCCAAGCACCTACTACTTATTCTGTAAAATACTATTTTTATAAAGCATAAAAACAATCCAGAAATGAATTGTTTGAGTGAAGAGGTTAATAAGTTGAATGGTAAGTCTACTTTCGATTGAATTTTTGAAGCTGTCAAGTTTTGAAAGTGTTGTGTGCCAAAAGGATGTCCTTAAGGTGCTGAGCTTATTTAGTTTAGAGTGGGCCCCCTCACCTTGGCAGCGGCCATAGCTGCAGTGTTCTGTGTGAACAGGGCTAACTTCTCTCTTCTTGGTGTACAGACTTGGTGTATGTTGCCAGTAGCAACAGATTGCAGAAAGTAAAAAAAAAAATGCTTCCATAAAACACACATTTACTAATGTGCTCAGCACCTCGAGGACATCCTTTTGGTACAAAGCTGATGTGGGAATGGGACAGTTGCACACCCATGCAACTTCAATGGGAGATATGCTTCATTGCAGTGCACAGTTATTTCCAGGCCCCCATCATGTGTTATCCCATGGCTGATTTTGGCTTCCTAATCCTCTTTAGCTATAGAGCCATGCGAAATCGGGATCGCTTGGGGTGACTGTCTAGGGGACATTTTTGACTGCAGTCCAATTTAAGAAGCCTTTCTATTCTGAAGGTTAGCTGAGTGATAATTCCAAAATCTCCTCATTTAAAATCACTTTGTGAGGGGCCTTCGCCTGACCCTCAAAATCAAAATGTCATTGATGAGGTCTTTTTAAGAGGATATTGTTGATTATTGTTCTATTGCTAGGAATCGATTGATTACTTTGTAAGGCTTATAAAATCTTGAAAGCGTGCTGGAATGGATGCAGCCATTGTGATGTTGCTAGTTCATTTAACTATATTTTCTCTCACAGACTTCTTAATGCCAACAAAATTAACTGCATCCGGGCGGACACCTTCCTAGACTTGCAGAACCTCTCCTTGTTGTCCTTGTATGACAACAAGATTCAGAGTCTAGCCAAAGGAACCTTCGCTTCTCTTCGTGCCATCCAGACCTTGTGAGTAGGATTGGCCCTCAGTATTATCAGGGTTGCAGTGTGAAAAATCTGTTGCTCTCAGTTTAGAAGTCATGTAGCTGTTGAACATTGAATGGAAATGACATAATAAATCTGAATAAGTTCTGTGTCTTCTGCTCAGGCACTTAGCTCAGAACCCTTTCATCTGTGATTGTAACCTCAAGTGGCTGGCAGACTTCTTAAGAACGAATCCCATAGAGACTAGTGGTGCCCGGTGTGCCAGCCCCCGCCGACTTGCCAACAAACGTATTGGGCAAATTAAGAGCAAAAAATTCAGATGTTCAGGTAAGTTTGAAGATAATGTTCTATGCTACGTTCCTCACACATTGTACCACTAAAATTCTAGTGCAAGCCCTGATCATATTCTGGTTAGAGTACTGCAACCCGCTATGCTTTGGTCTACCTAGAAACAAAATGTCACCCTTCAAATTTATTTGATACACTGCTGTCTGCTTCATCCACCTCTGCTCTTACTTCTTCAGTGCTGTTCCATCAATATCTGGGAGAATTTAGTAATTCCCGTCCTCAGGACTTCACACAATTTGCCACTTTCCAAGCCCCAAATCCTTCAAAAGTGTCCTCAGAGTTCACCTATTAAGACAAGCCTTTACTCTGGCTTACGCAATCTGCTTTCCAGTCCTAAGACCCTTGAGAGCATTTGCCACCATGATTAGTGCTTACCATTTGTGATCCAAGCTATTGTTTCCACCCCTATCCTTATATTATTGCTGCATCTGCGTATTCAGAGAATACATTTTTAAGAAATGCATTTATTGGGTCCTATTTAAACCCCAGCATTAATATCCTGTAACTGATCTCAATAAACCCACAGTCCACACTGATAGGCTTTTAATTAGAAAGGGGAGGTGTTTCGACACCACAAATGGCCTGTACATGTCTCTACTGCAGAACACAGCTATATTTATCTAATTGTGAGCAATAAATGGCAACCAAAATAATGGCAACCAATATTAAATACCACTAAACCTGCTATGGGTTACTGCACTTTGCATGGAAGTCTTGCGTTTTGCTCTGTATCATAATTTAGGGCCACAGTGACACAGATATTTTGCATCTTAATGTGCTTCCATCTTATAAGGGCGGCAAGGGTCAGCAGAGCTAGTTTACATCACAAGGCCAAGCATACAAATACTGTCATTAACATTTAACATAATGCAAATTAAATCAAACCACTAATGGACTAAAGCGCAGGAGTCATGTTTAAAACGACCATGGCTATCTTTTCAGACATTTACAATTTTAGAGCTTTAGCGGATATTGCTAGCTTTCTTATTTATAGTGTGTGTGCGTGCGTGCGTGTGTGCATGTGTGCTATGACAAATGGCTTATCGTGTACAAAGCAAGATTTCATGATTTAGCCTTTTATCTTTTTTCCTAATCATTTGTTCTTTCTCTACAGCTAAAGAGCAGTATATCATTCCAGGTATGGGTCGCTGCTTCCTTCTTTTTTGTTTGTTTTTCTTCAAATAATTGTACATTTTAATAACACTCTTTAACGTGGTTCAAAACCCAGGAATCTGATTGTCCTGGGTTTTGGTCCTTTCCCACAAGGCACCCCAATGAGGGTCTCAATCTAACTCACTGTTCCACAGTCCTACGGCACATGCGCAGCCTCTCGTCCAATACGCATGCTCAGATCCTGATTCTGGATTCTGCAGGGGAATCATTTGGTCCTCTTTAATGTCATATTCCTGACTCTAGGCCAAGGGTACACTGACATATGTCAGGAGATAACTCAAAGGCTGAATCCTCTGTGACAGATCTTAGGCCCCTTCTCTTATCACTGACAACGTATCTCAAAATAAGTGGTATGAGGTAGGGCAGGTTAGTTTAGTGTCCCTGTGGACCAGGACCCTCCCTGGGACAAAGTTGCAGGAGAGGGTTTGGTTCATGTTTAAGATTAACATCCAGACTTTAGGTCTGTTTACCCCCCTTCCCCTGGGACATTATGATTTACAAACTTTATTGGAAAGGGACATGCTGCGTCACAGCATCCTGGAAGGGCAAGTTTGATAGTTTTCAGGCTTTGTAGCAGTCATTAAGTGAAGGCACATACTAAATGGATACTGAATTAATGTCCTCTTTAATGCAATTGGGCTACAACATGTGTCAGTCCAGTCCTCAGTTAAAGTGGACCAAAACCCAGAATAGTTTTGACTATCCTGAGTTTTGGTCCTTTCCCTGGGGGCACCCCGATCGGCTGTATGAAACCCCCCAGATCGCCCGAACCCAGCTCATCTTCCATGGCGCGTCTAAGATCAGCGGCTCTGACAGTCGCATTCTCCGCCCCCCTCTAACAGGGAGTGTGGCTACCCTGGGATTAACAATCCTGGGTTTTGGTCCACTTTAAGATGTTCCTCCATTACCAGGAGAAATTCTGTGCAGTGCACATCATATATTCGTGTACAGTGCACGTCATATATTCCGATTAATAATTTCCTAGGAGTGTCACTAACTGTATAAGTCTCTGTGTTTTGTGGTTTAGGTATGCTTTAAGTCCATGCACAGAAACTGTTCAGCTAATCTCTGGCTATAGAGTGTATCTCAAGGCAAATGGCAGCTCAAAAAGTAGCACCGTGTATGAGTTTAGAAGTGAATAAAGAGCGCCGCCAAGTGAGCAGCCCAGTACAGGCAGTAGCCGATACCCTGACAAGTTCAACTAATGTGAAGTGTGTTACGCTTATAACACAACTTCCTCCAGAAAAGGGTGGCAGAGAGAAAGTGGAGAGAAGGCAAGTATGGCTAATACCTAAACCATGGTAGCAGAGGAGAGTATACTGTAGCGTTTCCTGTACAGATCCCAGTCATATTTACAGGTGACATAGAACCCAGTACCAGAGCTTCCTTTGGTTAAGCTGTAATTGGATCAGAGGCTTCGGTTAATGTTACATTACAACAGCTATTTTGAGCGGTATTACACTTCAAAAGACAAAGTGGACCAATCACCAGGGTTTTCGCTATACTGATGGTCCTTGTCCCGCTGTGTGAAACACCCCAGATCACCCACTCAACTCACCGTTCTGCCATTCACACGGAATATGCACGGGCATTGTCCAACCAGCTCTTTATGCCATGCCTACTGATGCATGTACAATCAAAGCATTGCTTCCTCCCATGCCGATTGCCTCTCTGAGATATAGCCCCTCTTCTGTTAGCTTTTAGCTTTTTTAGCTTTTATTTTCTCCATGACCATGAGAGGGGGATGACTGCATTATACCGTATAGAACACGCTATTGCATATGTCTGCAGGGGAGGATCTCACTAATATTCCTAGATGTTTATGTTTTTTTTAGTTCTGTGGACAAAAAGCTTTAATAAAAGCTGACCAGAAAAGAGACATGACCACACACCTCTTGTTAAAGAAACTGAAGTGTGGCCTTCTGGCTGTAACTCATACAGGTTAGAGAGAATTGCAGCCATAGCTTTCAAACAACAAAACTGACACAACAGCTTAGCAGATATCAGCTATGCGGGAGATAAGACACGTATGCTCTAATTTTACACTTAGCCTGCATAGATTTGTAGCCAGTGGTTAGTGTTAGCTCTTCATCACCGCTGTCATCATTCTCATTTATGCAGTATCCTTGTTTCTTCCTGCAGGAACAGAGGACTATCAGCTAAACAGTGAGTGTAACAGCGATGTGGTGTGTCCACCCAAGTGCCGGTGTGAATCAAACGTGGTGGATTGTTCCAACCTGAAGCTCACCAAAATCCCAGATCGCATCCCACAGTCCACATCTGAGCTGTAAGTCCAGAGCCTGGGACCACAATTTCCATTTATTTTTCATGTTCTTATAGCACTGACTTTTTCCACAGAAGAGCTGACAATCTAATTTACATGTCCTCCCTAGTACCTTTTCATTACACGCATCTGCTGGATATCCACATCAGTGTTTTCCCAGTTCAGCAGAGACACCTTGTTCTAATTAAACTGTGAGAGAAAATAAGACGTTAATAGGTCACAGCTTGGTGGCCTTGTGTGCTCTAAATAATCTATAACTCAAGTGGCTGATTGAATAGATTAGTCTCCATTAAGAGGTGTTGTCTGATACCTCAGCGGTTTGTAATATTGCAGCTGTTTTATATACTTTTTTAGAACACATTTTATGTTTTTATTTAAATAATGTATACATATAATACATTACTTAAAGTGGACCAACACTCAGGATTTTGACTATCCTGGGTTTTTGTGTGAAACCCCCCAGAAAGCCCCGAAAACTCACCTCTCCCCATTCCCACGTGACCTCTGCAGCCAATCCCCGCCGACGGACAAGCGAGAGGCAGCGCCGGACAAGCAGAGCGCGTCTGCCGCCGCCTCCCGCGCGTCCCTCTTACAGGGAGCGCACCCGCGCCAGCCATTCACAAACGGTCGGCGCGGGAGCGCATCCTGCTAGAGGGACGCGCGCCCGGCTAGAGGGACGCGCGCCCTGCTAGAGGGACGCGCGGGAGGCGGCGGCGGACGCGCATGCGCCGCTGAAACGTGGAAAAGGTAGGATTGTGGGCCTCCTGGGGGGTTTCACCCCGAGAGACATCCCGATTTCGGATGCCCCGCAGGGAGGGATCTGATCGGCCCGGGAATCTTATAGATTCAGGGGCCGATCCCCCCTGGGTGTTGGTCCGCTTTAAAGATTTTTCCTTCTTCCATAAAAACAAAACTGGGGAGGGGGGCTCTATTTGCTTCCTAGGTGTCTGTCAAGCCCTAAAGCCACCAAGCCTAATGCACTCCTGATAGTTCCTCATACCCTCCAATTATTGGGAATTGGTAGAAGGGTCTATCGGACCACTTACTAGCTCATGTCATCGTCAGGCGCCACTCACACATTTGAGCAAGGAATCACACCCCTTTGTCATATTGTTGTTGTCCTTATGAGGGGTGTTATCATTGTAATTATTAGACGACTAGGTGAAAAAACACATCTTGTCCCTGCCTAAAATGCGAATCTCTAAATCAAACCAGCACTAAAATGACATCTTAATACCCTATTCTGATCATCAGAAAAAAACTTTCATTAGAGTAACATGAAGACGAAAAGAATGTTATTCTTTTACCACCATGGAGTGACAGGGTTACACATTAAAGGCAACAGGAAAAAAAATGTATTTATTAAATATTTACCTCCACAGCTGATTGGTGCAACTAACCTGATTACTGGATCCGAACCTGCGCTGCAGCCCAGTCTTTCTATGCCTTCCGGGCCCCAACATGGGGATCGTGACCCACCTTCAGTCACAGGAGTGTTGTCACACCCTATCCATTCTTTGCAAAGGAGGGGGTGTGCTGGGACCTGATATGCACCCCTCCATTGTAGTGAATAAAGAGGACATGACTGCGCCCCTGTAGGTGATGGCGGGGCGCAAAATCGCTGGTGAATGGAGTTTAGGCCTGGGGCAGCATGGTAAGCTAGAGTTGCATAGCAGGTTTGTATCCAGCAGGCTTGGCCCTTATTTTTGTCAGACATTTAGGGAGAAGATCCTCATAAGTGCTATAAAGCAGGGGTCCCCAACCCTCCTCCTCAAGGCCCACCAACAGGTCATGTTTTGCAGATCTCCACACAAAGGCAAAGGTGGAGGAATTAGTGCAAAAAGATGTATAGAAGCAACATGACCCACTGGAGGGCCTTGAGGAGGAGAGTTGGGGACCCCATGCTATACAGTATATTGAGTATATATGCATTATATGTATTTTGAGATATGAATGTATACTAATCTGTGTTTTTTAGCTATAAATATTGATTTTTAACAGTAATGGGATATAGAGTGTAGTATGATCACTAAGTGGCAAGTCGAGCCCCAACCTTTGGGTATCAGTAAGGCATTGCGCAACCGTTGGTTCCATAACTAGCACTTATAGAATATAGAATTTATGAATTCATACCAGACTAGGTGAGTGGGTGGGAAATGCCAAATACCCAACAGAAGTGTGTATAACACCTTTTAGGGATGTTTCCTTGAATATTGAGAACAGCCAATAAATCTATAGTGCCGATTTAACACCCTTTGAATTGTCTTTTGTGAGAGTATGAAGTTTGGCATGCTGTTTTTCCTTTTTTTGATTCAGCGGTGTTGCGATTTGTTTGCGTAACATGTTCATACATGTGTTCTGATACCAGCAAGTGCATTTGCATAAACAAATGCAATCTGCATGCAAATGCATGTTCTCTTGATTCAGCATTCTCACCTGACCTTTCCCATGTGAGAAACGGTCACCAGGGGATGCGTAAATTGCTCGTCACCATTTTCTTGGCGACTGTGGCCTTTTCTCATGCGAAACGTAACATTTTCTGATGTATGTTGTGCAGCCACTCTCAAATGTACTAATTGGTTTGTAGTTATGGACTAAACAACGTTCAAAATAACAAGGTAATGTACTTAGGCTAGGCACACATTGCAAGCAAGGATACTATTTACCCAAACACGGGCGTACATGCAAATGTACATGTGCAAATACCTTTTTTTGTGTTTATGTATATATAGTTCTATTTATTGATACAGCTTTTACATTTTGTACATAAGGGGATATACTGAGCACCAGGAGAAAAAGTGTGCTACATTTAGGAGAGAAAACTGCCATTTACTTAAAAGTAAATGGCAGTTTTCTCTCCTAAAATGCAGGTTACTTTTTCTCCTAATGCTTAATAGACCCTTTTGTCGTGTGGGCATAAATTAGCTGGGCACATTAGGGGGGGGGGGTGTAGGATAAGGGGGACTCCTGGTTGACTACAGTTTCAATTGACATAAATAACACGGGGAGGCCGATTCATTAATAGCGCCAGGTAGCGACAGATGAGCGACAGTAGCGTTATTTTCACAGCACCCGCTAGTATTCGCTGTGCTTGGCCGTTGTTCGGCTGTTGACAGCGACTCAGTCGGTGTGCGGTAATGTTGAATACGGGGTTAGGAGTCGCTGTTTGACAGGTTCCGTGCTGTATGGGAGCGCATGACAGCGAATGGCCATAGCGAACGGCTCCCAGCATATTCATTAACAAATCACGCTCAAAAAATTATCGCGCTGTGAAATGCATGTTTAAACCCCAGAGCGCTGGCGGCGATGTGTTAAAAGTAGTTTTTTAACCCCCAAACAACCATATTTTTGGAAAAAAAAAAAACATGTTTTTACAAACATTTTGTAATATGAATACATTAATATCAGACCTGTAATATCAATTCTGCACAAATTTTTTTTTATTTTTTTTTTACCTTAAAAAAAATATCTAACATTGCAGAAGTGGTCACCGAATTTTTGACATTTAAAAAAAAAAAAAAACATTAATAGCAAATAATTAAGAATATTTAAAGATTGCTCCATTGAAATGCATTGGAGAGCGCCAGGTAGCGAGAGGTCATACCTGTCGCTGTTCAAGGTCGCTCGCTGGCGCTGTGGGGTGAGGCTGGAATAATGATGAATGAGTCGCTATATGGCGCTATCTCAGTCGCTAAGCAGGATCGGCTTGATAAATGTGTGATTGTGGAGGGGAGCCGGCGTTCTCGTGGCGGTGACCGTCATTACTGTTCGCTCACCATTCGCTACCTGGCGCTATCCCTTGTTAAATAAGGGCCTTATATTACAATAAAATCAAATAAAGACATAATTTAAAAAAAGACAAAAATGTTTGCATAAATGCTTACAGATCTGCTTAAAGGAAAAAGCATTGATCTATTTGTTCTTAAGCGTCTATGCAAGTATCTGAGCATATAGATACATGCATTCTCACTTAAGGCATAGGCAGATAGGCATCCATGATGCATTTTATATATTTGCAGAGATCGGCCTTTTCTGCAAACATTTCCTGCTGTTCCACATGCCAATGCTACTACTTTTGCATCCAGGCCAACATAGGCCTCGCATACATTGAACTGATACCACTACATCGGACACGAGTTGAACTCATGAGTTGAAAGTGGACCAACAGTCAAAAATATCTTAAACCAGACCAACACAACAAATATGCTAAAAAAATAATTTACCTTTTTATAACTCCTGCTGTAGTAAATTTTAGAAACAAAATGGCGATTCATGCATTTGTAGGCCACCTGTAAACAGGAAGCTCTGCTGGGCTTCCTGTTACTGTGCATTGTCAGTTATGTCAGTTGAATCCAGGCAGCAGCATGGCTGAGATGCTGGGGGAGGAAGCTCCAAAATGGCCGCTACCTTTATTTTCAAACTGTGCCAGGCTGTTGGTCCGGTTTAAGATGCATGAAAATATATATTTGCATCACAAGAAGATATTTTTGATCAGTGCTGAATCATCCCTTATGTGTGAAATGCACATGATATTACACCAACACCTAGGCCCTTATTTAACAAGGGATAGCGCCAGGTAGCGAATGGTGAGCAAACGGTAATGACGGTCACCGCCACGAGAACGCCGGCTCCCCACCACAATCACACATTTATGAAGCCGATCCTGCTTAGCGACTGACAGAGCGCCAGATAGCGAATCATTCATCATTATTCCAGCCTCACCCCACAGCGCCAGCGAGCGACCTTGAACAGCGACAGGTATGACCTCTCGCTACCTGGCGCTCTCCAATGCATTTCAATGGAGCAATCTTTAAATATTCATAATTAATTGCTATTATTTTTTTTTTTTAATGTCAAAAATTCTGTGACCACTTCTGCAATGTTAGATATTTTTTTTTAGGCTAAAAAAAAAAAAAGAAATTTGTGCAGAATTGACATTACAGGTCTGATATTAATGTATTCATATTACAAAATGTTTTGAAAAACATGTTTGTTTTTTTTTCTAAAAATATGGTTGTTTGGGGGTTAAAAAAATACTTTTAACCCATCGCCGCCAGCGCTCTGGGGTTTTTTGGAGCGTGTTTTTTTAATGAATATGCTGGGAGCCGTTCGCTATGGCCGTTCGCTGTCATGCGCTCCCATACAGCGCGGAACCTGTCAAATAGCGACTCATAACCCCGTATTCAACATTACCGCACACCCACTGAGTCGCTGTCAACAGCCGAACAACGGCCAAGCACAGCGAATACTAGCATGCGCTGTGAAAATAACGCTACTGCCGCTCATCTGTCGCTACCTGGCGCTATTAATGAATCAGCCTGCTAGTGAAAAAAACTAAGGAGAGATTAGAGGAGCCCCGCAATAACCTTTGGGTGCCAGCTGCCACCCATTTCATGTAAACTTTCAGTTGTGTTTATGTTTTTTCATTTATTTTTCATGCTGGAAATGTAATGTTTTATTTGCACCTGCTGACTTATTTGATATAAGCATATATTTCTGTATTCATTTAACTGCAGGCGACTAAACAACAATGAGATCTCTGCTCTCGAAGCCACTGGACTTTTCAAGAAACTTCCACATCTTAAGAAAATGTAAGTGTCCCATATTGCATAGCTATAATATAAGTTTGATGATTACTGGCCACTGGACCAATGGTGTCATAATATAGCATACATAAGTCCAGACCGTTCACTTTAATGTAAGGAAGGAAAGAGTTTGTGTGTCTGTGAACCTTCTGTGCTGCCATCACCATGCTCAGACCTCTGCACTTGCTTGAAGCCTTCCACTAACTATTTCTTTGCATGTTGTTTTTGTTTTTTAACATGTTGTTTTATTATTGTACATATTTTTTACTTGATAACTTGTGCATTGCACTTGGCTGGGTTAGTTAACCCCCCCCCCCCAAAAAAAAAGAAACAAAAATCACCTGGTCCCAGCACTGGCCTGTTCTATGGCATGTGCTCCATGCTGCAGCCCAGGCTTCTGATTTGCTTGGCTTCTGGAGGTCTTGAGTTACACTGATTTAGTGAATGGGAGACAATTCGCCTGTAGCAGCAGTGGCTTCTGCAGAGTAGTCTGCTTCTGCTGTGGGGGAGTTTGCTTTAGGGTCTGTGGGCAGGGGCGGACTGGGATTCAAAAACGGCCCTGGACTTTATTGGTCACACCGGTCCTTCTGTACTGTGCCCGGCCCCATAAAGTATGTCACATCACATGCAGGTAGCTCCACTTTTAGCCGGCCCTGTCGCTGCAATGTTGCTATCACTACCGAGTGATGTGGCGTTACACTGCTGACAAGGCTTGGCACCAGCTGGGGCAACTTTGAGACTGGGAAGAGGCGAGTTAGTTTTGGCGACCTGGGGGGCTTCACACAGCTCCCGATCGGGGTGCCCCGGAGTGCAAGGACCAAAACCCAGGATAGTCAAAATCCTGGGTTTTGGTCCACTTTAAAGTAGACCAATCACCAGGATTTTGCCTATCTTTGTCATTAGCTTTGCCCCGGGGTATCCTGATTTGGGATGCCTAATTGTGTGAAAACCCCCCAGATCTCCTACTCTACTCACCTTTCAGCCATAGGGAAAGGTAAGGGGTTTCCTGGATGATCTGGAAGGGTTCACACAGTAGAACATCCCAAATTACCTATTTGGCCAGCCGTGGAGGTGATTGGTCCATGAGAGTGCATACCCCCCACCATGCCAGAGCCCAGAGATGCCAGTGCCACAGCTAAAAAAAAAACACTAAAGAATATGGTACTTACCAGACATCGATGATCAGTTTTCCAGCAGTCGCCTCTTGCCTCCTCTACTGTGTGCCATAGCATAAGCAACTTCTTCTCTCCTCGCCTGGTCGGGGACAGCGTGTGTGGGAACTAAGATGATGCAGCTCTGTCCCGGCCCGGCGGGGAAAAGAAGTTGCACACTGGCCTCACACCTCGCTGGCCGCGTCAGGCCAGGAGGAAAAGGAGGCGAGCAAGGGGCCACAGGGACAAGTAGGAGGATGAGGGGCCACGGGGACAAACAGGAGGACGAGGGGCCGCGGGGACAAGCAGGAGGACGAGGGGCCGCGGGGACAAGCAGGTGGGCGAGGGGCCGCGGTGACTTCGGTGTGGCAGCCCGACGGCTGGATGGGAAGCAGCGGCCTACCGGGATTTGACCCGGTACGCCCTACGGCCAGTCCGCCCCTGTCTGTGGGAGTGGGGTGGTAGTTGGTCTGGCACAGAGTGAGACTTTAGATGTGCTTTAGGCTAAAGGAACTGAGTTTAACCAAACTTGAGGGTGGGGCAGCAAGGCACAAGGAAAAGGACGACTGATGTCTGCATGTATTACCACAATCATTTTAAAAGTTATCATGTGACTACAGCCTTTATACCTGTGTGTTTCAGTAACCTGAGCAACAACAAGATTTTAGAAATTGAGGATGGAGCATTCGAAGGGGCAGCAGCCGTGGGCGAGTTACACCTGACAGCCAATCACCTGGAGTCAGTGCGCAGTGGAATGTTCCGTGGTTTGGAAGGGCTAAGGACACTGTGAGTAGAGCACAATAATTTGTGGGCTCCCAGAGGCGCAGGATGGCTGAGGGTGCCATAGAGCACGCGCTGTATTATCCTCGTTTTCAGCATGCCTACATTCCTGTTCAATTGTGCGCTGAGTTAAATTGTCCACGCAGCAGGACTGCACATGAATGAACATCACTAGCAGGGGATAATTTGTTTCCGATTAACGCTGGATGATGCTCTCGATTGAATTTTCATTCCAGGTCATTCACAATATGAAGCTAATTGTTGTGCGTGTCATTTTCGCCTCACAGGATGCTCAGAAATAACAGGGTCAGCTGCGTGCACAATGACAGCTTCACCGGCCTCCGAAACGTGCGCCTCTTGTCCCTGTACGACAACCAGATCAGCACCATTACCCCGGGGGCCTTTGACACGCTGCAATCGCTCTCCACACTGTAAGTAGAAGTTAATTGAATGTAAAGAAGAAAGAACAACCCCTCAGGTATTACATATTGTTAATGTGCGCTAAATAACTACTACTGGAGTGGATGCCATGGGCATGCTGAATAAAATAAAATGTAAAACTTATATTATTTACATACAATGAAAGCATTCATTAAGACTACTGTAAGCACTAAAAAGCCATACTCACCTTACCTCCTGAAGACCTCATCCAGCACAGCCTATGCTCCGGACATGTTGGTCTGTTTCTGAAAAAGGAAAGGGACAAAACTGTCACACACCTGAACAGCTACAGCTACATAGTACCTAGATTGCTTTAAAACCCCCCCAGACCTGCCTTGCCCGGCCACCTTGGTTTACAAAATAGTTAATGTAAACTTACCTCTCTGGTTGCATCACACTCGGCATCCCTCCGCTCCTCCATCCTCCTCTGTCAGAATCCTGACATGCACTACGCCGCCCCTCAGAACTCACGCATGCGCAGCGTCATTGCATAGGCTGCAGTGACACTCAGCGCAGAAGAGCACGAGATCTGAGGAGCGCCGTGGGAAATTTAAAGAGAGGACGGCTACAGGTAAGGCCCGGCTAAGGCTGCAGCCTTCACTCTGGGACGACTAAAGGCAGGGGGTGGAAAGGGGCCAGGAATACTGCCAAAGTCGGCATTTTAGATAACACCGACATCCAAAAGGAAGCGAGGGAGGGGCGAGGGATGTTTAGAGAGGAACATAAGAAAAGGTCTGATGTTCCTCTTCAAGTTAGATACTTACCTGCAATCACTCTGTAATAGCACGCTATCAAGCTGGCTATAGC
Source organism: Gastrophryne carolinensis (assembly GCA_027917425.1). Taxonomy (NCBI): domain Eukaryota; kingdom Metazoa; phylum Chordata; class Amphibia; order Anura; family Microhylidae; genus Gastrophryne; species Gastrophryne carolinensis. The sequence goes on from CM051235.1 coordinate 495,687,315, forward strand.
GGGTGCCCCTGCTACCAGTCATGAAGGGACAGACTCTCTTTTTGACTGGATGCATGGGAGCATGAACAGCTAAGTATAGTATTATTTTCTGTTCGCTGCAGCAGATGCAGGAGGAAGCTGTCGCCAGCCGTGCTGCAGGTCCCAAGGCTACATTTTCATCAAGGCACTCGAGGGGCAGGTAAGTATTGCATCTAGCTAAAAAATAGGTAAATCGTTGCTTAAAAGGGATTATCTGGGCTAATTAAAAACAAATATCTCTAACCTGCTAGTCCACAGGTTCAATCCAATGGAGTACTGCGGACTCTGGTCTGGTTAGAGTCGCTAGCAGCTTTAAAGCTGCAGACGCACTCCTATCTGGCCTTGGGGTTTATCTGGCCATTCAAAACCGTTAGCATATCAGCAACCAATCAATGAGGGTGCACTTTCTTCTTTCTTTATTACTCTGACCAAGGTAAGAACCAAGACTGGACAACCTTTTTAATATCTACCTACATCTACTGTTTCTTCAGTCCAGCTTAGTCTTAAATCCTGGCAGCATGGCCCAACTATTGTTCTATAGTTTAGCACTGACAACCAAAAGTAAAACCAGCTGCACTTAGGTGACTCACCCTGTTCAAGGTAGAAGCGCCTGTGCCACTGAGAGCCTTTAGAAATATGTACAAAGTTCAGCAGTGGATCAATAAAAATCCAAAACCTTTTAGCTAACAGCACAAATGTCTTAAGATCTGGCCACCATGGATTTATTATACTTCTTCCAATATTTCAAACATAGCCCCTAAATCATTACATATTTGAATATTTAGTGGGCCGCTGTGGTACGAGGGCTGTCTATATTCTTCTTCTACAAGGGCTGTCTATCTTCCTCTTCTATCTTCTATTCTTCTTCTCTCTAATGCACTTTTTTTTCTAATCTGAAAATTCCTTCTTTTCTCACTTCTAACCCATTGCCTCTACTCTTTATGGGGGGCAACTGTCAGTAAGTTGTTGTACCGTGTTAGCCATCGATGTAAGCAGGAAATCCAAGTTTAAGGTTATACCATTTATTGGCTAACTCAATAAGACTGAAAATGCAAGCTTTGCATTTTCAATGTTATTGAGTTAGCCAATAAATGGTATTACCTTAACCTTGGATTTCCTGGGGGGCAACTAGAAAACAAAGAACCTTATTTAAAAAGAAATCTTGTGGGCACAAGATGAGTATCTCATGCTCTCTACACTCACACTGCAACCAGGCGCTGTGCAGGACTTGTAAAAGCCTGTGCGCTAGCGCCCCCTAGCGCCGTCTGGAAACGCCAGAATTGCAGTAGAGTTATTACTTCACACACACAGTGCCCGCACAGGTGCTGTAGAAAGGGGAAAGCAGACATACAGCCCCATTTACAATCCCTGTTTTTTTGGAACACTACCTGGCACTATCAGAGGCGCTATGGATTTTGACTTTCATACATACACCTTTTGCACTGGGACCTGACATTTACCTGACGTTCATCTAGCACTACCTGGTACTAGTGCTTCTTAGTTGCCTACCCCTTAGTTGTCTACAAATACCCTGTTACGGGGTACCAGTTTTTAGCTATATGAACAAATAACTACATATTGCTTTATCGAGGTAGCAGTTATTATCAGTTTTTGTCGTATTGTTATGTTTATGTTGTTCTGCCTAATTGGATGCTCATTCCTTGTACTGAAACTGACATGCTGTACTATGATATTCTGTATGTATCCTTATGCCCGTTTCTAAAAAAACAAATAAAAACTATTGAAACAGAGAAATCACACAGCGATATCATTAGGACAAAAAAGACATGTTAAAGTGCACCAAAATCCAGGATTTTGACTATTCTGGGTTATGGTCCTTGCCCCCGGGGCATCCCGATGCGGGATACCCCTCTGTGTGAACCACCCCAGGTCTCCCACTCCAAGTCACCTTTCCTATGTCCTATTGAGCACACTCGACTGCACTGACACAAACTCGTCTAGACTCGGCTCTGAGTTCAGCCAAGTGCAGCATTCATAAATGCCTAGCGCAGGTGTGTTCCCTGCTAACGTTACAGCAGGGAGCGGACGGTGCTCGACCATGCACTGTTAGATCGGAGAAGAAGGTGAGTTTACTGGGCGATCTGGGGGGGTTTCACACAGTAGGGTATCCTGAATCTGGATGCCCCAGAGGGAGGGAATCAAACGGCCCTGGAATCTTATAGATTTCATGACCGATGGACTTGGGTTTTGGTCCACTTTAAGATCCAAAAGGCATATGCTGTGATGCATTTCGTGGGCACATGTCTTTTTATATGGATGTGTGTATTTTTGATGGACTTAAATAAATGTTGTATTTGCTGGACGGTGTACTCATGCCTATATTTTAGTGTATATACAGGACATTCTGTCACATGCCAATGTCAGGATTGGTGGCTTTTGTAGCCCATGTTTCAGCAAATGCAAAGAGATCCTTCATTATAAAGTTGAAAATACAGAAAAGTGGGAACAAACCAGACGTTAATAAATTGAGTTTTATCTTACCTGAGCATTGTTTATTACATAAATACGAAGGTCTGTATCCAAATCTTCACTATTATGTTTTCAATTTACACAGGAACTTGCTGGCCAATCCTTTCAACTGCAACTGCCAGTTGGCCTGGCTTGGAGATTGGCTGAGGAAGAGAAAGATAGTGACGGGAAACCCTCGCTGCCAGAACCCCGACTTCCTGCGGCAAATCCCCCTGCAGGATGTAGCCTTTCCCGACTTCAGATGTGAAGATGGTAGGCTGTGAGATACTGTTAAATTCTGTGTAATCCATATTACAGTCCTTAATTTATTTAATGTTTCCCATAATTTCCCAACAACTATTTATTTTAATCCCATTTGCATTAAAAAAAAGCATTGCAGACACCTTTACACCTCTCCGTTGCACTAAGAGCAGATGTTTGCCACAGTTGCATTGTATCAAAACAAATGCTGCGCTTTTGATGCATTTGCAATCCGTTTGCGTTGCCTTTTTAAAAAGAAAAACAGTTTTTGCACAAGGGGAGGCCGATTTATTAATAGCGTCAGGTAGCGACAGATGAGCGACAGTAGCGTGATTTTCACAGCGCGCGCTAGTATTCGCTGTGCTTGGCCGTTGTTCGGTTGTTGACAGCGACTCAGTCGGTGTGCGGTAATGTTGAATACGGGGTTAGGAGTCGCTGTTTGACAGGTTCCGCGCTGTATGGGAGCGCATGACAGCGAATGGCCATAGCGAACGGCTCCCAGCATATTCATTAACAAATCACGCTCAAAAAATTCTCCCGCTGTAAAATGCATGTTTAAACCCCAGAGCGCGGGCGGCGATGGGTTAAAAGTAGTTTTTTAACCCCCAAACAACCTTATTTTTGGAAAAAAATAATAAACAAGTTTTTATAAACATTTTGTAATATGAATACGTTAATATCAGACCTGTAATATCAATTCTGCACAATTTTTTTTTTTTTTATTTACCTTAAAAAAAAGATATAACATTGCAGAAGTGGTCACGAATTTCTGACATTTAAAAAAAAAAAAAAAAAGAAAAAAACATTAATATCAATTAATTATGAATAGTTAAAGATTGCTCCATTGAAATGCATCGGAGAGCGCCAGGTAGCGAGAGGTCATACCTGGCGCTGTGATGGGATTAGCAGCGGCGCTGTTCGCTGAAGTCTGCAACATGATGAATCCCGCGCTAGCTGACGCTCTCGCCGGCGCTAGCCTCATTTAGCGTGATAAATGCGTGATTGTGTTCGCAGCCTGGCGTTCTGGAGTCGGTAGCCGCCGATAGCTGGCGCTACCTGGCGCTAGTGAGACACTACCTGGCGCTATCCCTTGATAAATAAGGCCCTAAGTAAATGGTAAATTCTATTGCAATGCAAGCACAAGCAGGTTCGCTGCGTTACACTTACACCTTGCACTTGTGTTGCTATGGACTTTTTTGATATGTTGCGCAACTCAGCGTTGTAACTGTTGCAATGCAGTGCAGCAACGCAGAGAGGTGTGAACAGAACCTGATTGTTTCCCAGAATATGAACCACAGTTTTGTTTTTAAACAATATAGAACCTATTTTATGTTGGTCACTACCTTTCAGTCCAGATAACACCCTTAGAATTTCTGTTAATCAACCAACCAACCATGTTGTGGTGACCTCCTCACTGAGGAAAATCACTTCCCTTATTGAGTTTTCAGTTCCCACCCGCTGACCTGGTGCATTATTCAGTGGACCAAGAACGAAAACGCCCCCACTCCCTGCCCAGACGTCCTCATTGGCTACCCCTCTCTGCAGCTCTGAAACCCCACCCTCACATTGCTGTTGCCACACCCACTGTTTCCCCTCAATTTTTCTATTCATCTAACAATGCTCTAATACTTTTAAGATAACCTAAACCCGGACCTTCAGCATGATTTAATGGAAAGCCCAAACCCTTAAAAACTATTCAGCATCTAAAATGAATTTATATTAAGTTTTTAGTCTCTTATTCTTTCCCCTACCTGGCAGCAACTCTGTTCAGGACTCTAGGATACGGGCACCACCATCTTGACTCAGAAGCATCATATACTGAGGAGAGGAGATAAAGCAGAGGTGTTGAGGTAGTGGTAGAGGTGGCATAGCTGAGGTTGTGAATAAGACCCCTGATATGTGGAACATCGTTGATCTAGATGGACGTTTAATGTTAGTACTTATAGATCTCTAAATAATACACAAAAAACACAGAGCTAATAAAAGATTAAACACATTTTTGGGAATAACCAACCAAAGCATAAAGCATCTGATCACAACTGGTAAAAGAACAGTTCATTCAATCAGAGCAGGCAATATATAATCGCAGTATCCCGCAATGCATGTGTCCAATTATAAGGCACGTGAATCCACCACCGTTTTAGTTATGCTCTTACCAGATAATAAAACTTAAATAGCTTGTAATGAAAATGCAGCTCCGTCTCCCGCCGCAACCGGGTAGAAGATGATATTCAATAAATGAGTCAGTAATTCCACCTCAATTCTTCTTTCAAAATAAATTTTCTCAACATTCAATAACCCATAAGCAAGGGGTATTTCACATGCAAGGGAAAAAAAGCGCAACAATAGTGCAGTAATGCTAAAAAGTGGAATTTAATAATAAAAATGCACTCACAAGGATAAAAACATGAAAGGCATATAAACTCCAATACAGCCAAGGAATAGTGGATCTCACCACACGGCGCCCCAGAGTTCGTCCTATGATATAAGTAGCATCTCACTCTCCAAAAGGTATAAGTGAATAGAAATCCCAACGCGTTTCACCGCTCACTTGCGGCTTTACCCAGGGTCCCTGTCCCCTATAGATCCCTGCTGATTGTTATTGCATGTCTGTACCCAGCTTTAGTCAAGGCAAAACTATTAAAAAAGCACCTTTTATTCTAATGGCAATGGGGAAATAAAGATAATGAAAGCAACAGTGGATTCTGACATTAATACCTGTAATGTATTGCTTACTTTTCTGTGTTGTGTGGCAGGTCAGGAGGAGCTGAGCTGCGCCCCACAGCCGCTGTGTCCTCAGGAGTGCACTTGCCTGGACACAGTAGTGCGCTGCAGTAACAAGCATCTCTTATCACTGCCCAGAGGTATCCCAAAGAACGTCACTGAGCTGTGAGTATCCCTTCCATTGCCTCCACCGGGCATATAGAGATACATAGCAGGCATTTATTTATTACCTTTCCTTGGATCACATGTTCTAAAGCAGACCAAAACCCTCTAAAACCTCTAAATTATATATTATATACAATTATATAAAATATTAAATAATCTATATTAAAGGAATGTAAAATTCAAAAGAAAACTTAAAGGTTTTTGTTGTTCTGCCTTATTATTTTCCTTTTTTGGAATGTAAAATAATCATGTGTGTTAGGATTGGGCCCCCAGATCTGTGATTTACTTATCAGCATGTGGTTTCCATGTTTTTTATATTCCAGTGTGTCTGTCTTGGTAAAGCAGTGGCTTTCTTGCCCTATAGTAAATTCTTAGAGGCCGATTCATTAATAGCGCAAGGTAGCGACAGATGAGCGACAGTAGCGTTATTTTCACAGCGCCCGCTAGTATTCGCTGTGCTTGGCCGTTGTTCGGCTGTTGACAGCGACTCAGTCGGTGTGCGTTAATGTTGAATACGGGGTTAGGAGTCGCTGTTTGACAGGTTCCGCGCTGTATGGGAGCGCATGACAGCGAACGGACATAGCGACCGGCTCCCAGCATATTCATTAACAAATCACGCTCCAAAAATTCTCGCGCTGTGAAATGCTTGTTTAAACCCCAGAGCGCTGGCGGCGATGGCTTAAAAGTAGTTTTTTTAACCCCCAAACAACCATATTTTTAGAAAAAAAAACCATGTTTTTCAAAACATTTTGTAATATGAATACATTAATATCAGACCTGTAATATCAATTCTGCACAAATGTATTTATTTATTTTTTTTCCTTAAAAAAAAATTCTAACATTGCAGAAGTGGTCACAGAATTTTTGACATTTAAAAAAAAAAAAAAATTAATAGCAATTAATTATGAATATTTAAAGCTTGCTCCATTGAAATGCATTGGAGAGCGCCAGGTAGCGAGAGGTCATACCTGTCGCTGTTCAAGGTCGCTCGCTGGCGCTGTGGGGTGAGGCTGGAATAATGATGAATGATTCGCTATCTGGCGCTCTGTCAGTCGCTAAGCAGGATCAGCTTGATAAATGTGTGATTGCGGAGGGGAGCCGGCGTTCTCGTGGCGGTGAGCGTCATTACTGTTCGCTCACCATTCGCTACCTGGCGCTATCCCTTGTTAAATAAGGGCCTTAGTATCCTTTCTGACTCCCACAAACCTTCCACTGTAGCAGATGAACTCATTAGAAGTTTTGGCTAAATCACACAGCAGCAATCATCTCTCCAGCTGAGAACGCTGCCAGTAACCCTTTAGCTACTGAAACGCATGATTTTATATATTTTTTTCCCCTCCCATATGAAGAGGTTAAATTAGAGAAGAATGGGTTAATACTCTTGTCTGTGCCTCAGCCAATTATATGATTAGCAAGTTAGAGTCAGGAAGTGCCTAATCAGTACTTTTAACACACCACTTTGATGTACATTCCTAAGGTAAACACATTGTTGCTAGGAAAAACTGTTTTATTTTATAAAACAGAGTTGCAAACAAATAGAAAACAAAACAACTAAAAGATACGCTTAGCATATTGATTACATCATTTTAGCACACAAAAATGTAATCTTTTAAAAATGCTACCGAAAGTGGAATTACCCTTTAAAACCAGCAAAAAAAATAAACAGTTGGAAAGAGAGTATGGCCAAATAAAGCATGTGTAATTGGTGTTAAAGGGCTCGTAGAAAATAAAAATATATTTATACAAAGATATTTCTTATCCTTGGGTGCACGACCAACTCTCGTTGTTTGTCTTGGCCCCACCCCTGCAGCAGTCACAATGCCGGAGCAACGCCATTCACTGCAATGGTGGGGGTCAGTGCCTGGCTCAGCCCTCTCTTGCAGTGCATAGAGTAGTCATGAAGAGTTATCGTGACTGATGTGAGGTTCGGCAGGAGTGTGCATGGCCCCCGGGAGACACAAACTCAAAAACTGAGAGGGTTCTGAGCATTGGACCAACTGGGTGCTGGTGTGGGGAGTGAGTATATTTTATCCAATAAACGGTGAATTTTCTTAAGGTGCATAAATTTGAGTTTTGAACATCAAAGAAGCACATTAGATACTGAAATAATCATGGTGTTTTCTATTGCAGATACTTGGATGGTAATCAGTTTACTATGGTGCCAACACAGCTTTCAACTTTTAAATATCTACAGCTGGTGTAAGTATCTGAATGTAAATGTAATATACAACTAAAGACAAGGTGACAGATGCTAATCAGTAATGAAAAATAACTGACAATATTATTGCCTTAGATTACTAGTAAACACTAGGGGTGTCAGAAAAAATTGATTCTGTCAAGTATCGCGATATTTAATTTGACGATACTAGAATTAATTCTTTTTTTTTGTATCGTTTCTGACCCCCCCCCCCCCCCCGCTACATTAAAAGAAACCTGACCCCTCGTTCGATCCGGCCGACTCTCCTCTTCACCCGGGGCTCTTCAGTCTTCAGGAGAGAGCCCTCTCCCCCTGCTTTCCCAATAAGCGCCGCCATCTTCACGACTAGAGGATGACGTCACCCCCGCGGACTGTTTTGTAACTTTTGTGAACTGGTAAAGGATCTATGTGACCCCTATACCAGTTCACAAGGCTCTGGGTCTGGCAAGTCACCTGCGGCTAGCGGGTGACTTGCCATTAACCCTGAGCCCCCCCCCCTAGGGGCAGAAGAGCCCGTGGCCATTAGGCTATGCCTGCTTGTAGGTGGTGATAGAGGTTTAGTGGCCCCTGGGCACTGTTCTATAGACCCCCATAGCTGGTGCCTGGGCTGGTTATGCTGGGTAAGGGGGACCTCACACCATTTTGGGGGGGGGATTTTTGTAAGTGTTTTAACCCTTAAAATTCCAAAAAATGCCCAGGAAGGGGCACCCTATGTCACCTTTTTTTTTAATTAAAAATAAAATTAAATGTAAAAAAAAATCGCAATATATCGTCTTTGAGACAGAATCGGGATATATTGTATGGCCAGATACTTGCCAATTCACACCCCTAGTAAACACCAAGCCAGGTCATTTTATTCCACAAGGAGTTTCTCGAACTTCAAGTTCTGCCATTTGCCATGGAGCCTCTATTCACTTTTTTATCGTGCCACACTGATTATTTATAAAGAATCAGCATTCAGGTTGAGCATTGAGGAAATGATGTCATTAATCCAAGAGAATTTAAGAAATCCAGGAAATAATGTAACATGTATGTGCATCATGTCTATGTCGTAAACAGACCCATATTAGTATTTAACTTCTAAAGCAAAGTAAGATGAGGTATAGATGTACAATTGTGTGCTGTTATAATAATTCAATGAGCTTATGTACACTGCAATAACCTGGAGATTGAATTCACCTTATTAATATTTACTGTCAGAACTTTTCTCATTCAAGACCTGGTCATATCCATAGAGAGGAGAGCAGCGGAATATAGCTAATGATCTCATTACCTGTGCGTCTGCTTCTCTTTAGTTCTGATTCATCGCTGATCAGACAGGCAGATGCTGAATACATTGCTTTGTTTTTCCCATCACCCACCTCTGTCTCACAATTCTGCTCCTTTGTTTCCATTGAAGTAACTGTGCTACTCCCTCAACAGTGGCATTGTCATAATACACCCATCAAGGCTGCACACTTATTTTTCTCATAATGTCTATGTTGCGTAACTGTATCCCCTCATTTTTCTATGCCATCAGTGCAACACTCTTTTGTGCAACATTTGCTGCTGTATTTAGAAATGGTCACATATATTATTAGAGGACTCCTCAGCCTTACAACCACAATTCAAATGAGAATGAGGAATAGATGAGCACAGAACAGGGATAAGGATCAGGAAAGTAGCATTAAGGTACCAGAAGCCACTACCAAGGCTCCACATGGAGGAGTTCCTGTGCATTGTGCGGGGGGGCGGCACTGATTCTCAAATCCAGGAACTGCCCACCCATGCATCCATTCCCAGGTGCCACATAAAGGGAGCACTGTGTTTTTTTTTTAACATTTACTGTAGATTTTTTTGTGTTCTGTCTTTTTCAAGGTCGAACTGGGGCCAAACCTCAGCACAGTATTTTGCTGGCCCTGGCCATACTGTGAACTGATGAGGCTATAGCATTGCAGAAACAGATCATAGAGATGTGCTTGGCTGCACTTAAAGTGGACCAACACCGAGAGGTGATCGGCCCGGAAATCTATAAGATTCCCGGGCCGATCACCTCCCACCCCGCGGGACATTCGAGATCGGGATGTCCCGCGGGGTGAAACCCCCCCAAACACCCCAAATCACCTACCTTATCTTGCCTCCCTCGCGCCCCTGTAGGCGTGCGCGCGCCCGCGCCGGCCGTCTGCGAATGGCCGGCGGGGGCGCGCGCGCGCCGAAAGTGACGCGAGGGAGGCGGCGGCGGCGGCAGCCGCTTGGACGTTCCTGATCCCCGCCTGGACGTTGGCGGGGATTGGACCGTCCAGTCACGTGGGAGCGGGGACAGGTAAGATTTTGGGGCTTTCTGGGGGGTTTCACACAGCGGGGCACCCCCGATCGGGGTGCCCCGCCGAAGTGGACCAAAACCCAGGATAGTCAAAATCCTGGGTGTTGGTCCACTTTAAAGACAACTATCATTAAAGACCCGTGAAAATGTAATTCTATTATATGATAGGCTATAAAAAAAGAAATATTTGAACAGTATACTATAAGAAAAAATCTTTCCCACTTGAAGTTTGAAAAAAGCTGCTTCCTCACCCTGTCCTTTATTTAGAAACGGGGAGGCCGATTCATTAATAGCGCCAGGTAGCGACAGATGAGCGCCAGTAGCGTGGTTTTCTCAGCGCCCGCTAGTATTCGCTGTGCTTGGCCGGGGTTTGCTTGTTGACAGCGACTCAGTCGGTGTGCGGTAATGTTGAATACGGGCTGGGGGGGTCACTGTTTGACAGGTTCCGCGCTGTATGGGTGCGCCTGACAACGAATGGCCAGAGCGAACGGCTTGCTGCAGATTCATTAACAAAACACGCTCCGAATTTATTCGCGCTGTGAATTCCTTGTTTAAACCCCAGAGCGCTGGCGGCGATGGGTGTAAAATAGTTTTTAACCCCCAAACAACCATATTTTTAGATTGTAAAATTATACAAGTTTTTATAAACATTTTGTAATATGAATACATTAATATCAGACCTGTAATATCAATTCTGCACAAATTTTTTTTTTTTTTTTTTTAACCTTAAAAAAAAATCCTAACATTGCAGAAGTGGTCACAGAATTTTTGACATTAAAAAAAAAAAAATAAACATTAATAGGAATTAATTATGATTAATTAAACATTGCTCCATTGAAATGCATTGGACATCGCCAGGGAGCGACAGGTCATACCTGGCGCTGTGATGGGATTAGCAGTGGCGCTGTTCGTTGCAGTCGGCTACATGATGAATCCCGCGCTAGCTGACGCTCTCGCCGGTGCTAGCCTCATTTAGCGTGATAAGTGCGTCATTGTGACCGCCGCCGGCCGTACTTGAGTCGGTAGCCGCCGTTAGCTGGCGGTACCTGGCGCTCGTCAGACACTACCTGGCGCTATCGCTTGATGAATAAGGGCCATAGATACATAGAAGGTTGACGGCAGAAGGAGACCATACGGTCCATCTAGTCTGCCCTTATGTGTATACTGTATGTACTCTTTACTCTTTATCTTAGATGTGTGCTTATCCCAGGCATGTTTAAATTCAGTGACTGTTGATTTTTCAACTACCTCTGCTGGAAGTTTGTTCCAAGCATCTACTACTCTTTCTGTAAAATAATATTTTCTAACATTGCTCCTGATCTTCCCCCCGACTAGCTTCAGGTTGTGCCCCCTTGTTCTATCATTAAGTTTCTTCTTAAAAACACTTCCTTCCTGAACCTTATTCAATCCTTTCACATATTTAAAGGTCTCAATCATGTCCCCCCTCTCCCTTCTTTCCTCCAGACTGTACAAATTAAGTTCTTTAAGTCTCTCCTGATAAGTTTTAAGTTTAAGTCCTTCCACCATTTTCGTTGCCCGCCTTTGGACACGTTCTATTTGAATAATGTCTTTTTGCAGGTAAGGTCTCCAGAACTGCACACAGTATTCTAGCCGTGGCCTTACCAGGGCTCTATACAGCGGCATCACAACCTCCCTCTTCCTACTGGTGATGCCTCGAGCTATGCAGCCGAGCATCCTGCTTGCTTTTCCCACTGCTTGGCTACACTGTCCACTCATCTTGCAGCTATCAGTAATCAGTACCCCTAAATCTCTCTCCTCCGAGGTCCTGGCTAACACAGTGCTGCCCATACGATACTCAGAGCAGGGATTCCTTCTACCCAAGTGCATGATTTTACATTTAGAGACATTAAACTCTAGTTTCCACAGGTTTGACCATCTATCCAGTAAAGCTAAATCATTTTCCATGTTGCAGACACCTCCAGGAATATCCACCCTATTACTAACCTTTGTATCATCAGCAAACAGACAAACTTTTCCTACCAAGCCTTCTCCTATGTCACTTACAAATATATTAAAAATAATGGTATTCTAAAAAACTCACCTTAAAATATATAATAGCATTTACTGTTCACAGATGGTAAATGTTAGTTTACATTTTAAAGTGATGATACTGCGGTAGGGGTGGACATGGCCCCCACAAACATGATGCCGGGTCTGTAGCATTGCAGGGCTACTATGTGATACAAATACATATTTAGTCATAAGCATCCTAGCGGCATATGCAACACTTAGTGAATATAGTACAGATAAGGTGCAGAATTATTGTTCTAGTGAACTCTTAGAATTTATGGTCACTTTGGTATATAGGGGCAGAGCGGGCACCTGTTTCCTGAACTAAGGACATCCTTAACACTACTCGACTAATTTCCACTAGATTAAAAGGCATTTTAAAGATTTACTCATATTCATTTTAGGTGATATGAGTATCCAGTTTAGGTGAGGGTAGCCCTTCAAGTAAAGGCTTGACTCCTTAGCTACTTTCCGTGGGTAGATGGCTTCTTCTTTGTAAGCAATAATGTGTTGTACCGCCATTGAGCGTAGTAGAGAAGTTGAGCTTTTGAGAGTAACAAACGTGTATGCGCTAGAAAGCTTTTCAAGATTTCCAAATATCCAATTGTATCTCAAATATTTCTTATTCAGTCTAGAATCCCTACAGTAGTTTTATTCCTCAGTCATGACGTTTTCTGATATAGATAGCATCATGTCTGAAGAAGAGAACTTGGTATTCTAAAATATACTCACCCAGCCTACAAAAGGTTATGTCTTACATTTTCTAGTTCTTTATAAAAAGATCTGGAGCTGCTAAAAGTTCTGCAACAAAATGTATGCTCTTTCTAGTGCATAAACCTCTCAATTATCATGTGTTATCTGAAGTGACCCAGTAAATTGTTTTTAATATTTCTATGTATTATCCATCATTCTCTCCGCATCAGTTGTCACTATTGTTTTCACCGAGGCGCATGCAACGTCCTATATTAGATCCAGGGTCAACGAACCACTGCTCCTGCCCCAGGGCCACCATCGCTTGTTCATATATAGATAACGATTAATCTACAGTTACTTATAGAGGGCTTCCACTAGATTTTCTGCACAGGGCCTCCACCAGACTTAATCCAGTCCTGATTAGATCTCATTACATCCAAGATGACATGATGCTTCTGTTGTTTACATACTTGCTGTCAATGCCTGTGAATGTTATATGATGTACAAGTCCTATATTTCATTCTTACCATGTTGATCTCTAATTTTACAGAGACCTGAGCAATAACAAAATCAGCTCCCTCAGCAACTCATCCTTTACCAACATGAGTCAACTCACCACTCTGTAAGTAATTGTGACAGTGACAAGGTGTAGGAGTGTGCGTGTGATGAATGGGCAGACAATATTTTGTCCTGCTCCAACTTCTCAGTCTCTAAACACAGTGGTCAGCCCACTGCCCGGGCACAATGTGGTTCACTGGTGTGTGTTCACTAGTATGTACATAGGTATGTGTTTGTTAAATGTGGAGGTCAAATTTCTATGTATGCACAAGTATACAACGGTTAAAATCAGCACATTATACATTGTTCTATATTCTATATAGGGGCTAAATTCTATATAGGGCTCAGTACATCGGGCTTGGGAACGAGGTGCAAAAGGGAATGAGGAGGTTCCATCTGTGGGTGAGCAGGTTGTACTCCTAGGTTCTGTCTGTTTGATGCATCTTTATCACAAAAGATTTGTCCTGTAATCCATGTAAATATGCTACATGGTAGGAGGAGGGGGTGATGTATACAACCTGCATTAAAAAATTTTCTTTTTCTGGAATGAAAAACATTTGGGAGGGGGGGGGGGCAAGGGTGACAAGTTAGTAAATGTACCATTCTGCTTTTACAGGGCAGGTATCTCAAAAGGGGCCCATTTTAAGTGAACCAAAACCCAGGATTTTGACCCAGGTCGCCCGAACAAACTCACCTCTTCCCGGTCCTATGACACATGCGCGACCAGTCGTCCAATCAGCGAGCTCGAATCCATTCGAGCCCCTTCACCCAGGGGCTTGTCCAATGCTAGCGGATCTGAGCGCACTGGCGGCCACATCTCCCCTACCCTCTAACAGGGAGCGTGCCCATGCTGCCAATTCTCAGATGCCTGGCGCAGGCACGCGTCCTGTAAAAGGTATGCGGCCATGCATGCCCCGTTGGACCGGGAACGAAGGTGAGTTTTTGAGATACCTGGGGGGTTTCACACAGTGGGGCGTCAGGCATGCCTGTCCTGAAGTCTCATAGACTCCAGGGTGGGCTTTGGTCCTCTTTAAGTCCTACTTTAGGGAAGTGGGGTACCAAAAATAGAGTTGAGCTTCAGAGACTGGGATAATTTGTGATGCACAAGGGAGAATTCTAGTGAAGGAAGGGGTAGAGTAACTAGTTAAGGGTAAAAATATGTTCAAGAATCAGGTGTTACTCCTAAGTGCAGTAAATTAGCAACTTGGATCCAGTCTCTAATCAAGTATATTTTTAGCTTTTAAGGGATAGATGGAGGCAATTATCTGCTTTCTGTTTGTTGAGAAAGAACATGACCATCAGCAGTCCTCATAAAGAATCACGACCAGGCTGTATGCCAAAAGTAAAATGGTCCAGCTCTTCAAAAAGAAACCCCTATGAGCATGATTGCAGCAGCTCATTGCCCTTCCAGGCCAGTAACAGGATCCTGCAGGCAACACCACCTACATTGACAGCACTGAATTGATTTTCACACCTTTTCACTCTTATTATCTATTAACTCCAAAATAGTGATTTACAACTTGAACGTAATATTGAGTTAAGGTGACCACCAACATTGTGGGATTGGTTATAATCATAAGATAACATTATTCATTTCTGACTATTTGTCTAGTGTAAAGTAAAAATCAATAAATAAAGTGTACACGCACCTTCAGGCTGGATCTCTTGCAGCCCCATAGCCTGAATCTACACTATTTCGCCACTATCAATTCCCATGCTGACAAGCCCAGTGTAGTGTGCCGGCTAGGAAGTCCGCTGTTAGCAGAAAAATGGCAAAGAATCGGGCTGCAGGAGGAAAAAAAAGTCTCTTTTTTTATTATTATACTGCACTTTGAAATTGGTTGATCATCTGTCATCTGAACAACCAATCACAGTTACCAATTAAAGAGCGCTTTCAGTTAAAGGAGTTTCTTACACGAATAACTTGTCTCCCAGTCTCCTTTCATCAGGATAACATGTGTAAAGATGGATGAATAGCGTTCTGTTAAACACTGTGTGATGCCTGCTTGCCTCTGAAAGTGATTATTCCCCGCTTTCATCCCACCAGGATTCTGAGTTACAATTCTTTGCGCTGTATCCCTCCTCTGGCTTTCGAGGGGCTGCGGTCGTTGAGGCTTCTGTAAGTGGCAAATCGAGTTTGTTGAAATGAGTGTATTTTTTAAGGCTGTGCGCTGTGTGAGCAAATAACTTACGTGTATTCTTTACTACCTGCTCTAGGTCTGTACATGGAAATGACATCTCCACTTTGCCAGAAGGAATCTTCTCTGATGTCACTTCGCTGTCCCACTTGTAAGTATGTCACGACCAGGGCTGTATTTGGTGTTCATGGTGCCCTAGGCACTTTAAGTCCCTTTTTTTTTAAGTAAGGTCATGTTGCATACAAAAAAAAGTATGTAGAGGGAAAGGGCGCCAGGGCTAGATGCAGAGAATGTGTCTGGAGGAGGGCACAAAGGGGGAAATGCGGAGAAGCAGACAATACAGGAATCACATGACCACACCAGTAGGGGGGAGATGCTCTGGCCTGTGTTCAACCTATTTCCCCGTCTCCCCCCCCCTTCACACAAATACACTCTGCGCCCTTCTGTGGCTGGGGGGGGGGGGGTTTGTTAGGAGGCATTAATGATCTGGCTATGGGATTTCTTTTCATTACTACAGTAGTAAGAGCAGTGTCCTCCCCCTTCCAGGTTGCCACCCTAGGCACGTGCCTAGGGTTGCCTAATGGTAAATACAGCCCTGGTCACGACCAGGAGTAGGTCTCCTCACCAAGATGGCTCACTTGTCTTCTTACTGATTCAAACATTCATGCTTACACTACTTCTGTATTATGATGGGCACTTAGCTCATTTAGGCTATTGTAATTTATGTTTTATGCTCAAAAGAAACTCTTTGTGAGCATTCAGTTAGCACTTAATGCACTGCCTTGGCACACCCTCTTTGTTGGAGGAGGTGGGAGCGTGCCAGGATGCTGGGGGACCCAACCTCAGAAACTAGTAAATTTGTGAGCACCTGACCAGGATGTCACTGGTGAGTATTCTTTTTTGAGTTATGTAGTTGTAAAACATGCGTTTTGCTTGTGTCAAAGTTTGCTGCTTATTGTTTAATCAGCCTACCTGACTGTGGATTCACAAGTCTCTTAGATCTCAATTTTAAAAGAGACACCTCTAGGCCACAAGGCTGATTCTATATACCATGATAATAGGTTATGTCACAATAAAAACGATGAAACGCATCTACCCTCTAATCAATATGCTCCTTTATTTCTCATGTCTTGAGTAGAATAAACTAAAGCAGAGGGTGGGATGAATGTAGTGTGATGTGATTACCAATGCTATACAATACTACCCCCAGAATTTATTTGTCCACCCTCTGCCATCACAATCGTCTTCAACCTCACCTTTACCATTAACTATGGAACATTACTACAATTATTCCACTTCTCATATAAGGTTTGACACATAGAAACACACATAGAAACATGCAGTTAAAAACAATAAATATACATTCTCAGTTCTCCTCTCCACAATCTCTAGCTTCTCTCAGCTATCATGTATATGTATATAGCCCTTAAAGCGGTCCTTCACTCTGAATAAGAGTCTATCTTATATGTTTCCTACACCCTGTACATACAGATTGCTCACGTTAAAAATCATCCTACCTGCATCTACTGCATGTTATGAGCCTTTAAACATCCAAGATGGCGGCTCATGGGGCTTCAGGCAGCCTGCAAACAGGAAGTTTCTTCTGACTGTGTTGCTCTGCATTCTGGGATTGCTGACCTTTTCCTGACCCCAGCTCTGCACTGTCTGAGCAAAGCACAGCTATAACCCAATCCCCTGTACTTTATCCCGCTCTCATCTCAGTAAGTGTGATGCTTCTGAGTCAAGTTGGCGGCTCCCGTATCCTAAAGTCCTGAACAGAGTTGCAGCCCAGTGGGGGGAAGAATAATATGTAAGTGACTAAAAACGTAAAGCATATTATAGATTCTGGGGAATCGTTTTATAAGGGTTTGTGCTTTTCAATAAATCATGGTGAAGGTCCGGTTTAAGCACCTGATCAGTGGTGGTGTGGTGAGAAGTAGTGGAGGAGTGTGGCAGTGGTCCACAATAACTTATATTGCAGCTGTATCACTTGTTGGTATAAGTTACAACTTGCAGCAGTAGTACAATTTTAGTCTATGGCCCTGCAGGGACAGATTATGGGCATAGTGGGTGTGCCCACCCTTTAGGTGATAATGCTGAAGCTGTAGTATTATAGATCTATCGTCAGGTGCCCGCTGTGTAAAACCCCCAGAGTTGCCGGTATACTCACATTTACTGCTTTACCGGTGACTCCCACAAGGCTGTGAACACTGGCCACCGCATCCCTGGCAGCCCTGGAGCTGTGCATGCTCCTACACCCAGCTATTTGGATGCAGCCAGCCTGCTGCCCAATGCCATCTGGCACCCTTAAGATCAGCCAATTGGTGATCATAAAGGTGCCAAGTGGGCGTAGCCTTGTGGTGGCCCAGTTTCCACCGCTGAGGCCATGCCTGAGTACTCTGGCGGGCGGGCGGGCGGGAAGGCAAGGGTTGCCCCAGAAGGGTTTTGCTCCACTTTAAAAGCAGCAGTTCACTGACAGGAGAGAACAGTGTTGGACTAAGTTGTCTATGTTGATCGTTGACCATGGTGTTCCCCTACATTCAGGGCTACCATCAGGGCAGTGCAGGACTCCAATCTAGGGCCTGGTCACACGGAAGGGGGGCGGCCCCTGATGATCACTCACATGTCCTCCCAGAATTATGTCCTGTGCCTTGTGGCAGGCATTTTGCCCTGGGTGCTATATAAACCTTGTTAATATATACAAAAAGAGGTCTGCAAAGCAATATTGGTTAACATTTTCCTTATTGGCATGACATGCACTGCCTTGGCTATGTCCATATCAGAAAAAGATAGGAGCCTGAGGGGGGGGGGGGGGGGGGGGTCAGGGGGGTATCCTGCTGGTCCTGCCCTACGCCTAGTTTATCATGTGAACTAGGACAGGAGCCCCTCTCAGGATGAGGACGGGTCTGAGTAAAGGAGGATTTCATTGTTCCCCTGTAGGTAAGTCCAAGTCTGGTGGACAGAATTTCTGGCACAGGCTCCAGATAAGGGGCTACACCCAGACCCAAAGCAGTGCTACCCACCAGGAGCTCTCCCAGCTCTCCACATGACTAGTCCGTCCCTTCTGGTAAAAGATGGGCAGTCTGATTCACTACTAGCAGCAGCTATCAGCAGATGAGTGCCTGTACAGCGGCTCTAAGAGAGACCGCCAGTAGACGCTGTCATTGGCTATCGGGCACTGTAACAGAGCGCCTCAGTCACTGTAGTAACCTGGCCGGCATTGATGAATGTGATGTATGTTGGACGCTCTTACACCGGTACAGCGTTGCAGGTAGCGAAAGGTATCGCCACCTCATTGCGACCGACTCTCAGCGACTCACACCATATTGAACAAAAAACAGACACACACAGCGTCGGCGCTCTGGATCTGGTCGCTATAGCACAGAGCGGCAGACGCTCTGATTAAAGTCTGTTTTGAACACATAGCCACCAGTAACAAAGCGAAAACACATGGAATGACATTGTTGTGACATTAATACTTTAATGACAATTCTGCATAAAAATATTAAAAATCAAAAAAGTTTTCAAAAATTACTTTTTCTAGGCCAGGAGAGGTCACACAATTATTTGAGAGAAAAAAAAAATAAATTAAACACCAAAAACCCTGTTTAAACAGAAGAAAAGGAACCTCCATTGAAATGTATGGGAGAGTGACAGGTAGCGACTGGTAATACCTGGCGCTCTGAAAGCCAGAGCGCGGGCGCTATACGCTGAGCTGCCTCTAATGATGAACCGTACACTACATGGCGCTGTTAGAGTCGCTCACCAGAATCGCCTTCATAAATGTGGTATTGTGTACAGCGCTCGGGGTTCACCGTTCGCTACCTGTCGCTCCGAGGCCCTACCTGCTGCTATCCTTTGATGAATAAACCCCTAACTTTAAACTAGGCACCAACATTTCAGTCTGATTGGCTGCTATGGGGACAAATTGGCTAAATAAGCCATTATGTCACGCTGTCACACACAGTCTAATGCAGTTTTAGGCTCATACAGGATCATGTGCTTAGCGTATTACAGATGGAAGCGCTCGCTGCTCCCTCCTCTGCACCTGTTTTGTTTTCCTCGCTGCCACCTTTGGCGTTTGCTGTCATTGACAACGTTTTAGCTTGGCCCGAGGGAGCGCAGCCAAACATTTCTGCCTGTTACTCGATCTTTGTTTAATTTGGCGCACAGCAAAGACGCTTTCATGCTCAACATAGATGATTCATCTTTTCTGCAGCGAGCATCTCTAGGAATTCTTTTCTTACAGTGTGATTTATGATGGCTGAGCATATTGTTAAACAAAGGGAAAATAAGCAGCACGGAAGGTTTTTAGGTGTTAGCAAATGTTAACAGTGCCCTGAGCCATTCATTTTGTGCTGCTTGGCTGTTCCATAGCGCCATCTGGTGGATTGAAACTCACAAACATGTAGCTAACCATGTAACTAAAGTGCTAAATATATACAATAGTGGTGTTGCAGAATTATATATTTTATTTAGCAAGTACCATTTTCGAATTATCTGGGTGATATGTAGCAGTTGTTGCACATGTATAGTTTCCATCACCTTTTGGAGCAGTTTTCTATAATTGGAGCAAATTTATGGCACTGATCAGTCTGCAGCCCTACCATGTATAAAGTCAACCAAACTGCAGATCACGGTCATTTTTCTGCAGATTTCAGCTTGTCCCTGGGACATCCCAACTTAGAATGGCCCACTTTTTAAACACATACCCCCCCCCCCCCCGGATCCGTGATAAACTTCAATCCCAAGGCACATGCATGGGCCGCTGTCATCCCCATCACTCCTCCATATGATGAGTGCGCCCATGCCAGAAATGGCAGGTGGGGGGGGAGTGGCTAGCAGGCTGCACCCAGCTATTGTTCTATTCAGAGCTCATTGGCGGGTGTGAATATTCACGGCAGTAAGTTCTGATTGGATGAAAATCACACATGCGCTGTGGGAGTGTGGATCACAGTAAGTAAACAGGAATTCCCCAGGGTTTCAAACAGAGGGACATTTCATAAAGTGGGGCAAAACCCAAGATTTTCACTTATCTGCTTTAGGTTTCTTATACAGTATTATCTCACTATGTATGTATGTATGTATACATGTATCTGTCTTTACATATCAGTTTTGTTGTGCTTTATATTAATGTATTCTTTATTATTGAAAATAAGGAGAAACTGAGGTTAAGGATCAGATGTTTAAACCCTTGTTATTTCCCACTCTTTCTGCAGTAAAACTGAGATGCATTTGAAAAATAATGCCCTGAAAAGTTTTTATTAGTCAAGAAGAGGTTCTATAACTTTAGAAAACAGAGTTGAGGGTCAGGGTAAAGACTATCCCAGGCCTTGGATGCCACTGCCAGACAAGCAATTTGGTGACCACACATGAATAATTCCCAGTGTGAGGAAGTGAAGAGAACAAGTCGTATGAAATTAGAGGTTAAATGGATTATCTGGGCAGGAAAAAGACACATACTCACCTCCTATCCCCCACTGCAGCCCACGTGGTATCCTGTTTTCTGAAACTCATCTGATTAAAACATTAGGTTCACGGGGAGGCCGATTCATTAATAGCGCCAGGTAGCGACAGATGAGCGACAGTAGCGTTATTTTCACAGCACCCGCTAGTATTCGCTGTGCTTGGCCGTTGTTCGGCTGTTGACAGCGACTCAGTCGGTGTGCGGTAATGTTGAATACGGGGTTAGGAGTCGCTGTTTGACAGGTTCCGCGCTGTATGGGAGCGCATGACAGCGAATGGCCATAGCGAACGGCTCCCAGCATATTCATTAACAAATCACGCTCCAAAAATTCTCGCGCTGTGAAATGCATGTTTAAACCCCAGAGCGCTGGCGGCGATGGGTTAAAAGTAGTTTTTTAGCCCCCAAACAACCATATTTTTAGAAAAAAAAAAAAAACATGTTTTTCAAAACATTTTGTAATATGAATACATTAATATCAGACCTGTAATATCAATTCTGCACAAATTTTTTTTTTTTTACCTTAAAAAAATATCTAACATTGCAGAAGTGGTCACCGAATTTTTGACATTTAAAAAAAAAAAAAAAAAAAAAAAAAGTAATAGCAATTAATTATGAATATTTAAAGATTGCTCCATTGAAATGCATTGGAGAGCGCCAGGTAGCGAGAGGTCATACCTGTCGCTGTTCAAGGTCGCTCGCTGGCGCTGTGGGGTGAGGCTGGAATAATGATGAATGATTCGCTATCTGGCGCTCTGTCTGTCGCTAAGCAGGATCGGCTTGATAAATGTGTGATTGCGGAGGGGAGCCGGCGTTCTCGTGGCGGTGAGCGTCATTACCGTTCGCTCACCATTCGCTACCTGGCGCTATCCCTTGTTAAATAAGGGCCATAGTTCACTCTAGATAAGACAAGCGCAGGTTTTATACACTCGATGAGGAATCAGACATAAAATGAAAATAAATGACACAAACTCAGCCTCATGCACTTTTTGCACCTGGTGCTGAATCCCCCAGGACCAGGTCCCCACAGTTTGCACATGTGGGGATTCTTCAGGTGCGCATCCTCTATTAGCAGGTATATTGGTGGATGAGACTCCGCCCACCCCCAGACTCCTGAAACAGATGGGCGATGGCACGTTTTGCCTAGGCGTGCTCCCTTTGTACAAGGAAGCAGGGGAACACCAGGATACCAAGGGGCCATTCTCAGAAACCAATACGTTTAAGAGCCTTGGAGACCACAGCGAGACACAGGAGGTGATTATCAAGAGAAATCAATTATATGGTGAAACTAAACATTTTAATTTGAGAGAAGAAGGGAGGTTCTCCCTGAACTACCCAGACAGCGATTTTATTCCATAGTACCACATGCAAGGAGGGGGATTTCCAAGGAAATGAAGAAAAAACAGAGCTAGTGGGGGTACAGAACCAAAGACTGGAGCTTGGAGGTTCTATTCTAACTTCATTCTAAGGTGCCAGTTGAGTCTTCCTCCAAGTAGAAGGTTAACAGCACAAAAGAAGGTTATTGAGTGAATACAAGTGGGCCAATGATGAGAGGATTAGGATTACGGGGAATGGGGGGGATTTCAAAGACAAAGTGTAGAAGTAAAATCACTTCTGCTGGTCATCTCGGTCATGGGACGCAACTGTTCACTGAGAGCCAATTATGGTAACTATTGCCAATCTGCCTCTAAATGACCAGACTGGCTGGATGAAGAGCAGAGATTTATGTGGTCTGTGCCAGAATGTGCACATGTCCTTATACATCTTTCTACTGTGTATTTGGTACTGGTCAACTACCTCCCTTATTGCACTGCAGCATGGGTAAGAATCGGCCTGTAAAGGCATCTGTACTCCAAACTTCTGCTGTAAAAAAAGAAACTCCTATATTATCTTATATTAACAAACGATAATCCCGACAGTATTTGGAAATATATCCAAACTCTTTTTATGTTTTCATGCAGTCTGTTGGAGTTACAGGCATAGGGCATATATATGCATAGGCTCCGCCTATTCCACCAGAGAGGGGATCTGATTTGTTAAACACAACTATTGGCTTTTAAAATACATTTGTGGACAAACGGCATAGCCTCCCATGGAAATATTCATATAATAATTAATACATTATATATTATTTAATGATTAGCAAAGTATTTTATATATATATATATATATATATATATATATATATATATATATATATATATTATGTAATATATAAGTTCTAGGTTATATGGCTGTATTTCTTTTCCTAACCAATATAATTTCTGGCATTTGTTTCCTAGAGCAATTGGAGCCAATCCTCTGTATTGTGACTGCAACCTGCGCTGGCTGTCCAACTGGGTGAAGACTGGCTACAAGGAGCCCGGCATTGCTCGCTGTACAGGACCATCAGAGATGGACGGGAAGCTTCTTCTTACAACACCGGCCAAGAAGTTTGAGTGCACAGGTAGTAACACTCTAGTTAGCATTCTATGATTTCGTGTTGTGTTGTTAACACTGTCCTGAACCAGACTGAGTGACCTAACCCACCCACACCCTCTTCATGTGAGGCTCGAACTAGGAGATACTTACCTTTGCTTCATGGAGCTGTGTATGATGGACAACAGCTGCACACTATGATGCCTCACACCTTTTGGAGAAAGTGCTGCCTTACATATGCAGCTATTCTGTGGTCACTGTTGGATGGTGCTCTGCGGAGGAAAGGTCAGTCTCTCTCTAATGTAGGTTGTACTAATGGCATGAGTGTTAGTTTGATGCCCCTGTGGACCAGAACCCTACCTGGCACAGATTTGCAAAGGAGTTTAGGTCTGCTTTATAGATTTTTTTTCTAAAGGGATTCCCCCAGTGCTGCATCAACCTGGGGTAGTCCCTAGCACATTTCCATCAGCTGTTAAGCTGAGCATATTGTAACAGTGAATGGAGCAGATGCTGTTACAATGTACAGGATGCCAGCTGGCTTGCTACATTTTGCAGTGCAAGTTTTTAAAAGTCTAAACAACGCTGACTCTGTATATAACTATATACAATATATAGATAGATATATACAGTATAATATATATAATATATATGTAAATGACTTTGGGTCGCTTCTAACAACCCCCCCTTGGGGCTTTAATACACAACATTCTATGTTGTTGGGTTAGGCAGCAGCAGGCCACACCTCCCCTTATCTACACACCAAGCTTGGTACTTTGCACGCTTGTCCAATGAACCCTACTAGCCACTGGTGTTATCTAGAGGGTCTTCCCAAGTTGGCAACCCTGGCCAAACAGTTACCTGATCAGTGCTGAGTCACAGCCCTTAAAGCGCCACTCCTGCCCTTTCCTGCAAAATAAACATAACCACCATCCTGCCCCCTCCAAATAGCGATTATGCTCATGTAATTAAAGAAAAAAAAAGATACTCACCTTCACCCTGAATACAGCCTCCGAAGTCAGCGGTGCCACAGCTGGTGGCACTGAACGCCCGATGTCATCTTCCCGGATGCTTGGAGCGGCGCTCTCCACATCGCACATACTCCCGCCCACCTATTGATGTGAGTGAGCAAGTGAGAGCATGTGTGATGCAGAGAGCATCTGCTCCCAGTGGCCGGAGGGCTTCAGGAAGATGGCGACAGGCATTTGGTGCCGCCAGCTGCCGGAACTGCCGAATTCGGGGGCTGGATTTGGGGTGAAGGTGAGTGTCTTTTTTTCTTTCTTTTATTACATGAGCATAATCACTATTTGGAGGGGGCAGGGCGGGGATTACATTTATTTTGCTGGAAGGGGCTGGAGTATAAACAGCAGTATAATCTTTGATTGAGGCACAGACTTTACTTGCTCACTTTAAACACTTTCCTTCCAACATCTTTATCCCTGCAGTTAGGAATACTCACCAATTTCACCTCCGGGGGGTATATGCAATGGAGGGCTGGAAGTTGTAGCAAACTGCTGTTGCTATCTGAAACCAAAAAGCTGTTGGGATGGCGTTAGGCTTTAAAGTAGACTTAAACGCTTTCTTGCAACACTGTGCCAGGGAGGGTCCTGGTCCACAAGGACACTAAACTGACCTAACCTAATGTCCTGCTCCAGGGAGATACATTGCACTTATTCCTAGCAGAGTTCCATCCAACAGGGGGCAGCAAAGAGCTGCACACACATGCAGCAGTCACACCTTTGCAATCAGAGGTCCTTGGCATATTTTGGGCTTTTCCTTATTCTGGACTATGGCAGACATTCATATGCACGCCCTCAGCAAGCTGCAACAAGTAAGAGATGAATAGCTGTTGCTCTTACAGGAGCATCCCAAACAAGAATGCTTGTTAAATCAGACCAAAGTCATTTTTGGCCGGGAGTCTGCTTTAATATTCTTTTTAGGCAGGTTCAACCCTAAACACTAACCTGCCCGGGAGCTTCTCTGTATCACATATAACATAGGTCCCCTAGACACTGCAGGCCTCTAGCTTTTAGTACTGTTAGTGTCGGCTACTAATTGCCTGCTCTGCCATGATGCTTACCCCACCCTGTCCAGCTGCATTTCCATGGAGGCCTGCCATAAAACACTTACTGACAAACATGCCTGTATATATAGCTTCTTATTCTCATATCTCCCTCATGCTGTGCTGCAGAATGGCAGTTATCGATTCTTATCAGGTTAAGTAAACCTAAAATAAAAACCTGGAAGGACCACAGCACTGGTGTCAGTGGGGGGCCAGGTCCCCTTTTTGTTCATACAGTCAGATGTTACATGCTGTAGCTCTGTTGCTTTCTTTATTCACAACACAGGCCATGCGCTGTATGAACACCACTTACCCCGGCCATGGAGGCGACCTAACACAGTGCGATATTTACAGAAAAATAAACTCGCAGCTCAAACATAAAGCACTCCAAAAGCTCTCCATGCTTCCCTTTCATTACTTCCATCTCTGATTACAAAGAGAACCTTTTCCATCTGCCTCTTCCCGGCCAGCTACATCTCCCTGACCTAGCCCAATTGTGTTAGGGTCACTGTGTTTATGCTTAAAGAGACGGGACTCTGATTTACTACTTGTGCTCCATGTGCAGGGTTTGTTGTTTTTTTTTGTTGGTCAGCAATGCATTATGGAAATTGCTTCCCATGAATATTTGTCACAACTGCTCAGCAGAGCAGAAATCTCTTCTACGCCAAAGCTATAAACCCACGCAGAGTAAATCATCCATCTTGCTTAAATATATTCCACTAGCGCTGTTTCTACATTTTAAAAAGGTTCATCTAGGGAATTTGTTCTGTGACTTCTCAAGTAGAACCTCAGCCTGGTTCATTTTTTTGTTATATGTTTAAGAAGTGTCATATTCTCTTTTAGGTTTCTTAGCCATCCTTCTTGTTATTAATTATAATATTGACGTCATATTCTGTGCCTGTGCCAGTGGCAAACATGAGAAATATATAATATATATAGGTGATTTACACTGTTGAGTCAGCTAATATCCAAAGTAATCGCCATGTGCAGCACAGACAGAAGCTAGATGGGCTGCTAGTGACAATAAGGCCCAGGTAGTTTGCTACAGGTATCTGGAGCCATGCTCACCACAGTGCATCCCACAGCTACTGCATGGTGTGTGATGGAGGATCTAAAAAGCTGTCTCATAGTACTTGGAAGTCTTGGTCATGTTCTTCAAACCAATGTTGGATATTTTATGATCTGCAGGGATGGATTCATACCCAAATTGTCAAAGAGCAACTTACACATGGCTAGGTGGGCCTAGGGATTGCCATATAACCATCCCCACACCATTGGACCATACCCAGACCAACAGTGCCACTACTAGCTTGTGCTATTCCAGAAATTGTTACAGGGTGTTAGTTTCTCTGATGTTTCTCGTCTGACACACCAACGTCTATCCATTTGATGAAGCAGAAAACATGACTCATCAGAAAAGGCAGTTTCCACAATGGTGCACTTTCCCAACAGCAGCACACATAAAGTTCACACACTGCACAGTTTCAGAAATAACATCCACCCTTGGCCTGAAAGCCAATAATAATCAACCCTTTTTGAAATTGCCTCTTTTACCCATGACAACAACAAGGGATATGTGTGCAGACAGCCAACCCCACCCCTTATTTACTCACCAAACCACTCACGACATGTGACATCCTTCATGAGCTATACATTGATGGTGAAAGTGCAAATTGGTCATAATAATGTGACTGGATGTGTGTGTATAAAACATACATACAGCTTAACTTCAAACCAGGTTTGTATTTAGATAACCTGCAGGAGCGTAACCACAAAGGTAGGGAGCACTTTTGGGCCCATGAGGTGGAGGCGCCAATGTGATTCCACCCTGTTTAGCTTGTGCTCACAAGGCTTCATCCACAGATAGAAAGCAGAATTTGTATCAGCTGTTTCTGCAATTAGTAGTCTAGCTGTCCAATTTAGTTTCAAAATTTGCATCTAAGGGGCTGTGTCTATGTACATTTGTAAACGCAGTGTTTTTTCTGTTTGTTATTTTTTTCTAAACTTTGTGCTGTCTTTGATCAGTTTTTGAATATGTATTCTTTCTTAGTACATATCAAACTATATGCTAATGCCACACTGTGTCTGAAGCAGCTCCAACGCATTTCATGGCCCCCCTCTCTCTGGGAAACTTCCTCAGCATGTCCCTTGCTAGCCGCTGGGGGAACCAGACTGATTTGAATCTTTGGGTTTACTATGGGTCAGGTGGCGCTAACCTCTTCACCCCCTCCAGCTTTGACACCAAAATAAAATAAAATATTGTAGGGCAATCCCATTAAAGGTAAAAAGGAACCATGAATAATTCAGAGGGTTTCTGCCCGTGACTCATATAGGAATGTCAGTTCTTGGTTGATGTATCAGATCCTGTGGCTAGTTAACAGTACGCAGTTTGTCTTTAACAAAATAAAATATTTCACACCATTATTACATTGACAATTAAGCAGTATAATGATGTAATGCTTACCAACTGTTCAAATATATTGCAGGGCCACCAAGCTTGAGTATCCAGGCCAAATGTCACCCCTGCCTTTCCAGTCCATGTCGAAACCAAGGCACTTGTCAAATCGACCCTGTGGAGTACTACAAGTGCATCTGCCCATCTGGCTTTAAGGTATGATCCATTTCTGGAGCTTTAGTGATTACCTTTTAGTTGATCATTCTCTTTCTAAGAAGTGTTTTCAGCAATAATATGTTGTATTAAGGCATAGGAGTCATGGTTTCAAGGAAGTAGTTTAGAGACGAAAGGTGGAAAGGAACTATGAGCCAGGCTGATATTTGAGGTGTCTTGAAAGTGGTAAGGAATAGACTGTCTGGAAAATCAAACGAGAAACACCAACCGAAAAAGGAATCTCATGCAGAAAATGATACTCAAGCACAAGACCTGATAGGTGTAACGCAGGCTAGTTAACCTGTCATGGCTCTTTATTTTACAAATGCCTGGCACGGGCAGTTTTCCATCTTTGGTGGGACCACAGGTAGGAAAATTGGAATGGGTGGTTTGATAGGTTGGACCATAATTATGATATAGGTGGGGGACTTTTCTTTATTGCATGGCATGGCCCGCTTCGGTATTCATAACAGTTGGGTGATTCTGCCACAAGGTGGCGCAGTGGTACTGCAGAAAGCTGTGGCATCTCCCGGCTCCCTATAAAAACGGGATTAACCATAGAGTTCCCAGTGTTTTCTCTGCAGTGATACTGCGAAGTTAGAAGATGGCTCTCTCTCTTGCACAGGTGAGCGGGGCAACCAAGCCTGCGGCCTTGCATGTCTATATCCATCCGTTCGGCTGGGTGATCAACTATCCCAAGTCTTCTCTGTCTCCGTCCTTGGTGAGGTCCTTTCTGGGCATGACTCTGGATACCTCTCAGGTCAAGGTGTTCCTTCCTCAGCAGAAGGTGGAGGGTCTTCAGCTGCAGGCTCGGGCTCTGCTGTCGTGTCCTCATCCCTCCATCCGTCAGGGGATGCAGTTGGTGAGCCTGATGGTGTCCTGCTTCGAGGCAGTCCCCTTTGCTCAGTTTCACATGAGACCTTTTCAGTTGCACCTCTTGTCAGTTTGGGATCGGTACCCTGTGTCCCTGGATCAGAAATTTGTTCTGTCTCCCCTGGCCAGACAGTCTCTCTTGTGGTGGCTGGACTCAAGGAACCTTCTGGGGGGCAGGACCTTCCTGCCCCGGTGCTGGGAAACGGTCACCACGGATGCCAGTCTGACCGGCTGGGGAGGGTTCCGGAAGTCCCTGAGGTTCCAGGGTCGGTGGGGCTCACAAGAGGCCCATGCTTCCATCAACGTCCTGGAACTGAGGGCGATCAGGTTGGTTCTTTCTCGCCTATCCTCTCACCTTCGGGGTCGGGCTGTTCAGATCCGCTCAGACAACCAGACGGCGGTGGCCTACATCAATCATCAGGGAGGGACTCGGAGCAAGCGAGCCTTCAAGGAAGTGTCCCCGATTCGGTCTTGGGCGGAACAGCATGTTCCCTGCATCTCAGCGGTCTACATCCCAGGGGTGGAAAACCAAGTGGCAGACTCCCTGAGCAGGGGGATGTCTCGTCTGGGGGAGTGGTCTCTCAACAACCGGGTGTTTCTCTCCCTCTGTCACTGCTGGGGTCAGCCGGATGTGGACCTGTTTGCGTCCCGTCACAAACTTCCCAGATTTGTCTCTCTGTCTCAGGATCCTCTGGCCTTCGCCACGGATGCCCTGGCAATGCCTTGGATGGAGTTTCAGCTTCTCTATGTGTTCCCTCCGTTTCCTCTCCTGGGCAGGGTCATGCACAAGATAGCCCAGGAGCTGGTACCAGCCATCCTGGTGGCCCCTTGTTGGCCAAGAAGAGTTTGGTTCGCAGACGTCATGCAGTTGGCAGTAGACCGGCACGTCTTACCCAAGGATCCAGATCTTCTCACTTGGGCAGCTGCGCCATCCCAATTTACAAACTCTGGCTTTAACGGCTTGGCTGCTGAAACTTCCATATTGATGGAAAAGGGGTTGCCTGCCTTTGTTGTTGATACCAAGATTTGGGCTAGGAAGAAGTCCATGTCCTTTATCTATTACAAGGTCTGGCATGCTTACATTGCCTGGTGTGAGTCCAAGGTTGAATCTGGTGTTGTCTGCACTGCAAGGACCTCCCTTTGAGCCTATCCATGAGGCTGCCTTGTCTATTTTGACTCTTAAGGTAGCCTTTCTTGTGGCTATCACTTCTGTAAGGAGAGTTTCTAAGCTAGCGGCGCTTTCCATCAAACCTCCTTATTTTGAGAGGCATCAGGATAAGGTGGTGTTCCGGCTTAAGCCGGATTTCTTGCCAAAGGTTGTGTCTGCTTTCATCTCAATCAGGACATTGTCTTGCCTTCATTGTGTCCAAATCCTGCTAATTCCAAGTAGCGGACTCTGCATTCTATGGTTGTGGTCAGGGCTCTGAAGTTTTATTTGGTCGCTACTGAGACTTTCAGGAAGTCTGATGCTCTTTTTGTTCTCACTTCTGGACCTAGAAAGGGTTTGCCTCCGGCTAAATCCACTATCAGCAAGTGGATCCGTCAGGTGGTGGTTCAAGCCTATTCTGCTAAGGGAAAGGAACCTCCCTTTAGGATTACTGCTTATTCCACTCGTACTATTGGTGCCTCTTGGGCTTTTCAGCACCAAGCTTCTGTTGAACAAGTTTGCAAGGCCTCTACTTGGTCTTCTGTTCATACTTTTTCAAAGTTTTACAAGGTTGATGTTAAGGCCTCAGCCGATGCTGCTTTTGGCCGCAAGGTGCTTCAGACGGTAGTGGCTTGAACTACTGGCCGTTACTCTTTGGGGATCCCACCCTACTTTGGACACTGCTTTTGGATGTCCCAACTGTTATGAATACCGAAGCGTGCCGTGCCATGCAATAAAGAAAAAAGCAATTCTGTGAGTACTTACCTGTAGTAAGTAATTGTTTTTGTTCTTGCATGGCATGGACCGCTTCGCCCCACCCTTGTTATCGTTATTCTTGGTTGCCTCTTTATGGTGATTGTTCCAAGTTAATTGGTTTTTTTTTTACCTTTTTCACATTTTATACTTTATTCTCTCCTGGCATCTTGTCTCACTGCTTGCCTACGCTGGGAACTCTATGGTTAATCCCGTTTTTATAGGGAGCTGGGAGATGCCACAGCTTTCTGCAGTACCACTGCGCCACCTTGTGGCGGAATAACGCAACTGTTATGAATACCGAAGCGGGCCATGCCATGCAAGAACAAAAACAATTCTACAGGTGAGTACTCACAGAATTGCCTTTTTTTATTTTTATGACTATAAGAACGATAGCTGTTGGTCAGCATTAATGCGAACCTACACCCAAATCTAAGCCTGTGCATAACAATAAATGTAAAATTATTAATTGCTTGGCTTTAGTTGGAGTTTTAGTTCTAGTAGATCTTATTTGTTCTCTATGACCTCAGAACTACCCTCATTCCTATTTGGACAATATACGGGAGGTTAATTTAACCCAAAATCTATAGGTGTCATCAAAATGGCAATAGCTCCAAAAATCTGGTGTTCCTATGCCAGCTGCAAAATTAACTGACAAGCACTGCACTGCTATTAAGTCCAGGTGCATATTAACTTTTAGGGAGCCATGTCCCCTTTGTAAGGTAAGTATTGGTAACAACCAGGGCTGGATTATGAGGGGGGCGCGTGCCCCAGGGCCTCCACCACTTGCTCTGCAAAGGCCTCCACCAACCTTTGGGTTATACTCTGGTCCAGGATGCTTTGCAGTCTTTGATCTGGCAACCGTGGGGCCAGCAACAAAGCATTGGTGGCAGTGGGGGCTCCCCGCACCTGGACAAGGCTTTCTTTTGTTTTTTCAAACCTGCAGCCAAAACCACCACAAGGCAGAGCAGAGAGTCTAGAGCAGCAAAGCCACTGTCAGCAATGCTACAGTGATGGGTGGGTGCAGAACTGTCAATCAGCAGCCGCTTAATGCACATAAGCCACAAAGCACAGCCACTGGCAGCTCAATGCACGGAACTGATTTCATCTGGACCAGCTGGGTGACTATAAAACCCCCCGCCCAGAATGGGAGAGTTCCCGAGCAGCACACACCCACAAGGGCCTCGATAACGTTCCAGTAAGTAGGCGGGTGCCAGACAATCACCAGTTACTTGGCTGGACTATTATTTTAAAGGAAAAAAAAATACTGTATCTGGGGCCTCCACCAGATTTTGTGCCCAGGGGCCTCCACCACACTTAATCCGGCCCTGGTAACAACCAAGATCTTTAAACAGAACATATCCAGCATTTGGCAAAGAAAAATTGTCCGGTGTGGGTATTTGTGGCCTACTGTGGCTTCTCTGATCTATGTGTTACATGTATACTTAGCCTTGGCCTTCTCAACCACCTCAGGGCTTTGATTAGTACTTTGAATGCATAATTATTATTATTATATTAAAAAGTGTTGTGTAAACCATATTCTGTATCAAAAGAATTTGTTTTTAAATTGATAAAACATCAGGTTTTTTCATTTTCACCTGAAGCTTTTCATTGGGCTCTGCTGACTTCCTTGGAGGTGTCTACTGATGAATTGATTCAAACTGTAGACTTTATTTTAGGTTTTTCCAAAATACACAGTTTTGTTTTAAAGCATGTGTCTATTGAAGAAAGATATTAAAATAAGATATCCAGTGGGGCAGGAAGTGATCATGCCCTTCTATCACTTTACTCCCTTCAGGGGGGACAGGCAGCAGAGACACCCACTAAAATGTCTATTACATTAACTTCCAGGTCGGACAGGAAATTGCTCCTGTTAGGGTTGCAGACAGCGAAAAAGAACATTAAACTGATCATTAACTCTTCCATGCTCTATTCTAAAGAACACTTCTAAATGTCAGTTTCCTGTTTTCTCCGGTGTTTCCCCTCCATGTGGCATTTTGGTGGTTTCCAGTAAAAGACAGGTGTGCTATAATCGTCCTGAATCTCAGTACAATGTTTTCTTACACTGATATATAAAATGAAAATGAGCTACCTGACAAAAGGTGCTGATTGCAGTTCCCACATTATAAAAGGGCGCACAATTAAAAGCTGCCAATATACTGGATTTGCATGTTCTGAATCAGCTGGTAATTGAAATCTCTTGAGTGTGTGGTCATGTTCAAAGCAGGAATTATTTTTCAGATTTTTACAACAGGAAGTGCCGAGGATGATGCCAGGGCTTTTTAAAGCAGCTGGAATGTCTCCTTAACACAGGAAGGCGGAGTGGTGCTTTTAAAACCAGCTCCCCGGGCACTTGTGCTGTACTCTGCCTGAAGTGCACCGCAGTATTTGTTTCTTGTTTTTACCAGGCTTAATGGCTTTATATACGCAGCTGCGACATGGAACAGTTAGTGGTGTATGAGGACAAGGCAAGAACTGCTTGCTCTCCTCAGAAAGCAATCATTTGTAAATATCGCTTCCTACCAAAGCAGATATAACTTTTTAAGATGGTCTCTTCTAAGCCTACTGAGGGGGGAGTGGGCTTTTTTTAGTATTAGGTAGGAAATGTACCCTAGGATAAGGGCTGTTCTACCCTACTAAGCCCTACTATGCTTCTAAATAATAGAAATATTTCACCATGTTTAAACCAGACCTTCAGCATGAATTAATGAAAAGCCCAAACCCTTAAAAACTATTCCCAAGCATCTAAAATTATATATTTTAAGTTCTTAGTCACTTACTTATTATTCTTTCCCCCATTGGGCTGCAACTCTGTTCAGGACTCTGGGATACCGGTGCCTCCATCTTGACCCAGAAGCATCACACATACTGAGGAGAAGTGAAAGAGGAAAGTACAGAGGGTGGGGTTATAGCTTTGCTTTGCACAGACAGAGCAGAGCTGGGGTCAGGGAAAGGACAGCAATCCCAGAATGCAGAGCAGCACAGTCAGAAGAGACTTCCTGTTTGCAGGGTGCCTGATGCCCGATGAGCCACCATCTTGGATGTTTAAAGGCTCATAACATGCAGTAGATGCAGGTAGGATGATTTTTAATGTGAGCAATCTGTATGTACAGGGTGTGGGAAACATATAAGATATGCCCTTATTCAGGGTGAAGGTCCGCTTTAAGGCCACGATGGGCCCCGTCCCATCGCAATAAAAGCCCATCGAAACCAATGGGCTCCTTCACATCTGTACGCTGCATGTTAATGCATGTTTGGCCCACAATGTGGGTCTAATGCAGCCCATAGAAGCCTACAGGCAGTGCAGGTAAAGTGTATGTATTGCTTTACCGGCTCTCCTGTTGCAGTGCACAACTTCTGGCATTCCATCCTCTGTCCTTGCTCCCATCTACTGAAGCCTCCACTTCCACTGCTGCTGTTCTTCTTCCACATCTCCTCCTGCCACCACAGTTGCCAGGTCCCCTAGGTACTACAACTGCTGCCGAACATTGCCAGGGAATGGGAAACTACAGGCAGTCTGGTGGCCACACCACAACAGAAGCACAGCTCAGTACACAGCCACACTCTCCATTACATTTAGGTATTTAACCAGAATATACAGATAGAAACACTCAGTCCAGTGGGGAAATTTAGGGTGGGAAAGTCAGAATCTAGTCTCTCTGTTGTTTGAACTGCACAATAATACCGCACCTTCTCCCCCACAATGTCCCATCCAGATTAAGGCCCTTATTCATCAAGCGATAGCGTCAGGTAGTGTCTGACGAGCGCCATGTCCCGCCAGCTAACGTCTGCTACCGACTCAAGTACGCCCGGCGTCGGCCACAATGACGCATTTATCAAGCAAAATGAGGCTAGCGCCGGCGAGAGCGACGGCTAGCGCGGCATTCATCATGAAGCCGCCTGGACCGAACAGCGCCGCTGCAAATTCCCTCACAGCGCCAGGTATGAGCTGTCGCTCCCTGGCGATGTCCAATGCATTTCAATGGAGCAATCTATAATTAATCATAATTAATTGGTATTAATTTTTTTTTTTATTTTTTTAATGTCAAAAAATCGGAGACCACTTCTGCAATGTTAGGATTTATTTTTAATAAAAAAAAAAAAAAAAATATGTGCAGAATTGATCTAACAGGTCTGAGATTAATGTATTCATATTACAAAATGATTCTAAAAACATGTATAATGTTACATTCAAAAAATATGGTTGTTTAGGGGTTAAAAACTAGTTAATACACATTGCCGCCAGCGCTCTGGGGTTTAAACAAGGAATGGACAGCGACAGCACATTCGGAGCGTGATTTGTTGATGAATATGAAGCTAGCCGTTCGCTCTGGCCATTCGTTGTCAGGCGCTCACATACAACGCTGGACCTGTGAAACAGCGACCCCCCAGCCCATATTCAACATTACCGCACACCGACTGAGTCGCTGTCATCAAGCTAATGCCGGCCAAGCACAGCGAATACTGGCTGGCGCTGAAAAAATCACGCTACAGTCGCTCATCTGTCGCTACCTGGCGCTATTAATGAATCGGCCTCCCCGTGTTAGTGAGGGAGTGCCTGACTCTGAAAGTGCATATCAGTACTGCTCTCGCTGTGAGCCGGAAGAGTAGCCATTTTAGTTCAGGTAGTGTGTGGCAGCTGTCTGTCAGGAGGACCGGTCATTACCACAGTTACAGGTTACAGTGCATAAAGTACTGGTCAGACTGTCACTGAAGCACTGTTTTGGATCCCCACCAGAGCCATTTTTAAAGGAAAAGTCCACATTTAATGGTGTTTTTGAAAGTGTATATTTTATCATGTCTATCATGTGTAACTGTACACCAAGCCTGTACACCAGTATCTACACAAGGAGAGATGTGAGCCATTTACACACAAAACACTGCTGCTAGGGCTGCTGTTGAGGCGAGGGAGCTCACTCAAACTTATATAAGCCCAGCAGCAGTATTAATGTTTGCAGGGCTCACTTCTCTCTTCTTGGAGGTCCTGGTGATCCTGAGCCCCTGCCAAATCCAATGCAGTTTGAAAAATTATATTTGTTTATTGCCACACCGATACCCATTCCACCACAGCATGTTGCTGCTCCCACTTCTGCTACCTGAGGTGCCTCACCTCAGTATATGTGCACCCCTGGGCACCACTTGGAGTCAAAGTCATAATGGTAATGCAAGGAGCATGGGTTAGGTTAGGAAAGTTAATCTAGTACTTGGAGCTTCCTTCCCAGGCAGTCTAACAGAGCGCCATTTGAATAGTCACTGCTACAAGACGACTGAAGGAATATGGGCCAAGTTCTTCAACACATATTTCCCCAGCTGCTCCCAGCAAGAAGACCAGCACCTTAACCTCCCTGGCGGAGTTCCCGAGCGTGACTCGGGGTTAATTTTCTCTGCAAGTAGCGGTAACCCCGAGTCACGCTCGGGGTAGATTAGGCAGAGGAGCAGAGTCTGGCAGCGGAGTCTCCTTACCTTTTCCTTGCGATCCAGCGATGTCCCCGCTGTGATCGCCGGTGAGAGCCCCGGCAGATGCGTCCCTCTGACTTCCTGGTTCCGTCTCTGTGAGCCGCAGAGGCTCATGGGGGCGGAACTGGGCGGCAGATTCACATGTAAAAGTGAAACACACACACAAAGTCAAGTGATACAGTGAAATCCTGTGAGATTACACTGTATCACCTCAGATTTGACACTGTAACACCTCATATTTGCCCTTTGATCATCCTACACTGCCCTGCCTGCCCTTTTTCTGCCCATAAAATAAATTTTTTACCATGGCATCAAAGCGTCCTTT
This sequence comes from Gastrophryne carolinensis, assembly GCA_027917425.1. NCBI lineage: Eukaryota > Metazoa > Chordata > Amphibia > Anura > Microhylidae > Gastrophryne > Gastrophryne carolinensis. Next base: position 495,723,975 of record CM051235.1, read on the forward strand.
TAGCATCTCCAAAGCGGTTTTGGATCAGATAAGTGACAGCGGCAGCGAGACAGAGCCCCTCGCAGAAATGAGCGATAGCGATTCGTGGCAAGATTCGTCATCTGACTCTGACACTGACCAGAGAAGTGGCGACAGCGACGATTCTGCACCCAAGCTCAGTGATGTGTGCACTTGGTGCCCAATTGACTGAATTTTCTTTGTTTGACAAATTTCATTATTTATTACATTATTGAATAAAATTATATTATTTATTAGATTATAATTCATGATTTTATGTTTCGAACTTTATCACATCTGAGAGGTCTACTAGAGTCTTCTATGGTCAGGTTTAAGTAAGTAATTACTAAGAATTGCAGGCCTACAATACATAACACCAAATTTCCATACAAAAAATGGTAACGCTTTTGGTACAAAATTCCAGACATAATCATAACGCCAGGGAGGTTAATGTGACTGAATTTAGTATTACAGGCTGCCTGTCTCCGACTGGACTGGACCACTGGCCAACAGAGAAAGGGGGGACCTTAGGTTTTTGAAACCACACAGTCTAGTGGTGACAGCACCTCCCTGCATAATGGAACTCAAAAGTCTTAGTTTTAAGTGAATTGTTACTACAGAATAAAGCCTGAACTATCAGTTTTGAAGGTTTGTCACAAAGCAGTTGTTTGATGTGTTTAGACCATATTACTGAGATCTTGAGCACATAGAAAGTGTTTGTGTGTGTCTATGTGTACAGAGAACTCGGAGAAATATAAGAAACAGTAGTGTGTGCAAAGAAAGATCAAAGGTTCTTTTTCATTGTTGTGCTATCAATTTCTAATATTACCTTTGTATTGTATTTTACATATTTACTGTATATATCCAAAACACTTAGCTTCTATATATTTTTGTTACCTATGCAGGGAAAAAATTGTGAGATTTCGCTGAATGCTTGTTCCAGCAATCCGTGTGAAAACCAAGGAACGTGTCATCCCAAAGACAACGGCAGTGGATTCATGTAAGTATCAAGTTGCATTTGTGATCCCTTGAGCTGAGTTATGACAGCGCCAGCACATCCTGTCATCAAGTCATTAATGATTGTAATCCCGACCTCACGTACACAATTAATTGTACAGATATTGGTACACGGAGGGTCACTGAGCACATCTGTCTCATCAGAATACATTTCATGAAGAAACAGCTCTAATTAATTAAAACAGTCTGTTTATTTTATGGCAACTAGAGCCCAGCTGTCATGTGATAAATTAGAAGATTTTTGTACCATAAATAAAAATGCTGTCCGTGCTTATGATCTAAGGGAGTAAAGACAGGAGATGGAGTCACAGGTAGTATGTAAATACAAGGTGGCAAATGCTCTGTATTTTTAAGAAAAGCACTCCATTTTGGATGGTGCATGTTGCTGCCTAGCTGTGCAGGATTTGTTGGCTAAAGAGGCCCCAAGTGACTAGGAAGTTGATGATTAGGAGCTGTTAGAAGCCAAAGTGAAGGAGAAGACCAACAGGTCATATGGGCTGTTGGGTGGAAAGGTTGGCACCAATGGAACAAGGTGAGGTTAACAAGGTGAAGTGCCTTCTTGTTTGTCCAGCTGTCAGTTTAATGGCTTATTCATTGGTTCATGTTCATTTTAAAGTGGAAGTCCGGGCAAATGTAACCCGCCTTGCTCTGCCTCCCTCCCCTGGCGCTGAGACAGGGTATTACAAATAAAAAAACACCTTACCTCATGCAGGATCCAGCACTGTTCCCCCTGGCGCTTCAGATCCTGGTTGCAGCAATCATTGATCCAATGAACCAAGCAGCATCACCGGGGGGTGGGGCACACACTGGATGGGGGGTTTTACTCTTTGCATTCTCTGTGCAAGGTAAGGTTTTTTTGGGGACTGGACATCCAATTTGAAGGCAAAAAAACATCTAGTGGTCAACAGAAAAAAACATTTTGTTCTGATTATGTGGAGGACCCGGCCTTCTGGTTTTCCATTTTGAACAGTGGATGATATGTATAAGCAATCATTGATCCAATGAACAAAGCAGCATCACCGGGGGGTGGGGCACACACTGGGTGGGGGGTTTTACTCTTTGCATTCTCTGTGCAAGGTAAGGTTTTTTTGGGGACTGGACATCCAATTTGAAGGCAAAAAAACATCTAGTGGTCAACAGAAAAAAACATTTTGTTCAGATTATGTGGAGGACCCGGCCTTCTGGTTTTCCATTTTGAACAGTGGATGATATGTATATGCTCACACACTGTTCAGTATAAATAATACAAGTCTTTTTCCGCCACAGAATGCAAAAGACAACAGGATTTTAATACTTTCTGTATAAACTTTACCTGTTTATTGTGTGGCAGGATTCATGCTTCCAATCTTATATTTCATATCTTCTATTCTAAACAGTATGTGTATAGACACACAGACAAAAAATGGAGCTCACCTAATGAGAAAGAAAAAAAATTACATGACCTGAAGACTCCATACCTTAGCATCTAGTGGGCTGAATTGGCAGATATGGTCTTGAAACTGTCCCCCGATGCACTTTTTGAGCATCCAGTATGGGGTGCACCATATATGAAGTGGTGGGTCATATGGCTTCCAATCAACAAGGTCATATGTATCTCCAGACTGCCACTTTAAGCCAGTTCCCCTGCTCACAATTCATCCCAACCTTAATCCCAAACTTGGCCTGAAGCTCAACCCGACCTACAACCCAATCCCTAATTAACTTTTAGTCTATCGTGAAACCAAAGTTAAATGCTTAACCTTCCCTATAACTAAACTGGAGATATGATTACCCTGAACGATGCAAGGTTCTACTATATGAAACACAGTCTTCATTTTTGGTTGAAAAATCCGATCATGGGTTGACGGTCCAGTTTTAGTCTGGTTATTTTGGCTCAATACGCACAGTTCTCATTTCATATATTTTATAATTGCATTTCTTCAAGCCAATGTTGCATTGATATGTAAATCCCGGTGAAAACTTTGACTGTAATAAAACCCTCTCGAGAGCTGCAAAGTGAGCTGAATGGCATGTTGAAAGGGGAGGGGAGCCTGCTGAAAGAACACACGCCTTTGTCCTTAATCCTTGAAGCTGCCATTATGTAACTCCGCGTCTCTAAGAAAGAGAAAAAAGAGGAAACAAAGTTTAGTATAAAATAAGTGTGTCTCAGCTTAATAGGAGCCCTTTCCACAAGGCTAACAACCTTCAAACAAAATAGTTGCTCTAAAACACAGCATGGGAGTGAGCGCGCAGAAACTTTGTGAAGAGGTGAAAGAGAAACGCTATGATCGGATGGGAGGAAACGTGGCTGCCACCGCCACACACGTTCCCTTACAAGAGGTGCACTTTTATGGTGTTTGCAGATATTATTGTCAAGGATTTTTGTCTGCAGGAGCATTTAGAATAGATTCACAAATGCAGCTTCGGAACATTTTATCCCCGAGTTTCTATGGTAACATTTAAAGTTAATTTCCAGTTTAAGCACCTCTAAAAATGGCAGGTGTTATTTGCAAACAGCTTTCTCGACTTGTGACTGTGACAACACCAACCTCTGTGTGCTCTGCCTTAATAACGGGAAGCCGCCTCTGATAAAGGATGATTTTGTGCTGGACGCGGCAGAGAAACAAATGTAATGAGGACGGCTGGTTTGTTTAGCATAACAGAAAAGGTGGCTGAAATGTGCAGCATGGGTGCACAAAATACACGCGCTGCCGTCAAAGCTGCTGCCGGCCACATCAAGAAAAAGCAGGCGCTGTATATGGGTTCATTTAAAGTCGTCCCTTCCAGCTTCAATTTCTGGGCCCATTTTTTATTCAGACACTGGTTTCCATAGATGGGCCACCGAGGAGCTGCTGCAGGGAACAGCCAAGGGAGCATGTATCTACCACATGACTGATGCCACTAGAAAAGATGTCTGCTGTAATGGCTTCAGCAGACCTCATTTATGGAAAGTCTTGCACGGCACACAGGGCAAATGCCGTCTCCAGGAAGTAGAGTATGATCAGTGGCAGCCTGCTGTAGGTATGGAGTGCTTATATTCCCTGAAAGCATGTGAGCTGAGAGGAAGTCACAGTGCTGCCATCAGGGACAATGGCTGGAACCCTTAATTGATGCGCCCCATACAGGAGTCCTGTCTGTACTGCCCTGATGGCAGCACTTGCTTAATTTGTTTATAGACTTCCGGAACCGGTCAGAAAGGCAGTAAAATAGTCTACACACAGCTAAAGTTGACTGCTGCACTTCATTGGTTTGATGCTCTGGTCCCCATGGATACCTACTAGTTAGCTGCATTTCAGCTTGGAGGTGTCATTTTAAATATTTTAAATATTATATAGGTTTTAGGTCAGGTTGTAGTTCTGTTCAGGTTGTAGGCTAGATGTAAAGTATATGTAAAGTATATAGTCCAAATCCTGGGTTTTGGTCCTTTCCCCCGGGGGCACCCCAATTGGGGATCCTCTGCTGGGGGAAACCCTCATAGGTTGCACGATCTAACTCACCTTTCCCCGGTCTTATGTCACATGCATGGCCTCTTGTCCAATCAGCGATCTTGGATCCACTCCCGTCCCTTCGTCTAAAGCTAGCGGATACGAGTGCGCTGGCAGCAACATCCCCCACTGCCCTCTAACAGGAAGCATGCCCGCACCATCCATTAACAAATGCCTGGTGCAGACACGCGCCCTGCTAAATGGATAGTGGGGATCGGCCCTGGAAACCAGGATATGGGTTTTGATCCACTTTAAACATATGTCAGTTCTAGGTCAGGGTTTTGAATTGTAAGATTGTATTCTTTCCCCGCTGGGCTTCAACTCTGTTCAGGACTTGTACAGAGCCGCCATCTTGCCTCAGAAGCATACACATACTGAGGAGAGGGGTAAATAGTCCAGGGAGGGCGGGACATAGCTGTGCTTTGCACAGACAGAGCAGAGCTGGGTCAGGTAAAGGACAGCAATCCCAGAAAGAAACACACAGTCAGAGGACACTTCCTGTGTGCAGGCAGCCTGAGACTCCATGGGCCACCAAAAAAGGCGCAGAAAACACAATAGGTGCAGGTGGAATGATTTTTAAAGTGGACAATCTGTATGGGCAGGGTGGGGGAAAAATACAAGATAGGCTTATATTCAGGGTGGAGGTCCGCTTTAACTTTTCTAAAATGTTTCTGGGCCTGGGTTTGGCATTAAATGCCTGAACAAAGCCTACGCTAGTTCTCTTCCCATCAGGTAAATGAGCTGAAATAACCAGCAAAACAGTGTAACTATTTCAACATGCATTATTATGCTTAATTGCTTTTGCTACAATTTTTTTCCTCTTCAATGTATTTTTCACTTACATTAAGTCAATTTAGAAAGCACAATGGCTTCTGCTTTTTTTTTTCTAAATGCGCAGGCTGATTATCCAAACTGTTTTTAGAATTCCATATAGCCCTCCAATTAACCTGTTCTGTACATTATGCTGCCATCTGTTACCTTCTCCTCCACATGAAAAAAAAAAACATGATAAGCGCTAATAAAAGGACTGTCAATGTCTTTACATATTTACATTCTAAATAGTTTTTTTTTTTTTTACTCTATCTATAGTGCTGCAGACTCTGCTATAATTACTGTGATTTGCTTTTAACTTTGCATGCATCTAAACTGACAGCCTCTCCCATCACCCTCTTTAAGTCCAGGCGTTTCATGGAGACCCACTTTTCACCAATCCCCGCAAGATAATTAGTTGCCGAAAATAAATCTTCGTCAAGGAAAAAGAGAGAGAGAGAGGCCGGAGAATTGGGTTATTTGAAAAATGATGTAGAATCAAGAGGTAGAAATGACCAGAGCTGCTTCTAAGAGCCTAAAATTACCAGAAGTAAAGGATATAAAAAAAAAAAAATAAAAAATACTAAATGGCCTCTCATTCTGTTGCTGTGGCAACCAAGCATCCTTACAATAGGCCTATATTTTTTCCTTTGGGGTTTTTCGCAAAGCCATTCAATCAAAAGCATTGACTCTTCACAGCTTTAAACCTGAAACACAAATGTTTCCGACCTTCTTTTTACTTCCAACCTTTCTTTTGGGGGAGAGTACAATCAATTTGAAATTAGAGCAGAGGCCATGGGAGGAACGTGCGCACGCCTACATTATTAAAAACAGCCGGGAAGGAGAGAAAGAAATGTATACATAATGCAGACTGTGAAATAATGCCTCCAATGACATCTTTTGTGACAACAGACAGCCCATCGCCATTTCACATTGTTCCTACACTTACAGATATCATGGATGACCTCGGTTTGAGGACAGCGCAGAGAAACGTTCAGATGCATTTGTTTAGTTTGCCTGCTTTTCTGAGAAAAAAAGTTACTAACCTACCTAAGCAGACAGTTTACCCTGAATAAGAGCGTATCTTATATGTTCCCCCCACCCTGTACATACAGATTGCCCACATTAAAAATCATCCTACCTGCACCTATTGTGCTTTTTTAACCGCTTAACATCCAAGATGGTGGCCCGTGTAGTCTCAGGCTGCCTGCAGACAGGAAGTGTCCCCTCTGCGTTATGGGATTGCTGTCCATTTCCCGACCCCAGCTCTGCTCTGTCTGTGCAAAGCACAGCTATAGCCCTGCCCTCTGTACTTTACACCACTCTCCTCTCCGCAATGTGTGATGCTTCTGAGGCAAGATGGTGGCGCACGTATATTAGAGTCCTGAACAAAGTTGAAGCGCTGCGGGGGTAAGAATAATAACTAAGAGACTCAAAACTTGCTGAGCTGACCTAATTTTACCTATGTTAGCAAATGTGTGTTTTATGAAAACAGTTTTCACTATCTGCAATCGATTGCTATTGGCAATGTACACCAAGTCCGTACAACAAGAAGAGAGAAGGGAATCCTGTACACAGCGAATACTGCTGCCGTGGCCACTGCTGAGGTGAGGGAGTTTAGCCAACCTTACATATGCGCAACAGCGATGTTCTGTGCAACTATCTGCAATCTATTGCTATTGACAACGTACACGGGGAGGCCGATTCATTAATAGCGGCAGGTAGCGACAGTTGAGCGACTGTAGCAGTATTTTCACAGCGCCCGCTAGTAGTCTCTGTGCTTGGCCATTGTTCGGTTGTTGATAGCGACTGAGTCGGTGTGCAGTAATGTTGAATACGGGGTGACGAGTCGCTATTTGACAGGTTCCGCGATGTATGGGTGCGCATGATAGCGACTGGTCAGAGCGACCGGCTTCCACCATATTCATCAAAAAATCACGCTCAAAAAATTCTCGCGCTGTGAAATGCATGTTTAAACCCCAGAGCGCTGGCGGCGATGTGTTAAAAGTAGTTTTTAACCCCCAAACCACCATATTTTTGGAAACCAAAAAAAAAAAAAAATTTTTAAAGAATTTAGTAATATCAATACAATAATATCAGACCTGTAATATCAATTCTGCACAATTTTTTTTTTTTTTTTTACCTTAAAAAAATTAACTAACATGGCAGAAGTGGTCACAGAATTTTTCACATTTAAAAAAAAAAAACATTACTAACAATTAATTATGAATATTTAAAGATTGTTCCATTGAAATGCATTGGAGAGCGCCAGGTAGCGAGAGGTCATACCTGTCGCTGTTCAAGGTCGGACGCTGGCGCTGTGGGCTGAGGCTGGAATAATGATGAATGAGTCGCTATATGGCGCTATCTCAGTCGCTAAGCAGGATTGCCTTGATAAATGTGTGATTGTGGTGGGGAGCCGGCGTTCTCGTGGCGGTGCCCGTCATTACCGGTCGCTCACCAGTCGCTACCTGTTCCTTCATAAATAAGGGCCCAAGTGCACTTGCACGTGCACTTGCCAATAGCAATAGATGAAAACTGCTTCCATAAAACATTTTGCCACACAAAAACATACACTTTCAATAATTCAATCAAAAGTGTATTTACGCTCAGTTTATTCCAAACACTTTGAGATACTCCACTGGTAAATTCAACTAAGGCTACAGGGCAAAAAGCAATGGAAGACCTAAAGTGTGTTTACCGTCCACGCCCTCCCATCCTTCAAATCCACTTAGAGATCCTTCCCAGAAAGGAAGTTTATGTCATCGCCAGCCCAGTGCCCCATAACAGCCCGTGTTTCTTTTTTCACTAAAGCCATTGCCCAACATTCATAGAAACATGAACTGGATGCAGCCTGCTGTCCAATATACATATATGAGACAGCAATGATACATTCAGTTAAACACAGTCCAGCATCTGAAAGCACTACAAGCTCCATTGCCAATTTGTAGCAGTTTACATTGCAACTTAATGAATTAGTGTTTAGTTAGTGTTTTATGACTATTGGGAAAAGGTTTTAGTAAAAAAAAGAAACATGCTGTTTAGGGGCACTGGGCTTGGGATAGAAGGTGATGACATATTTTGTTGTGGTAAACTTTGAAGTGATTGACCATCCAAAAAAACAAGCAAGCACAGCTAATCTGTTTGAGTCCGGTGATCAGTAACTCCATTCCACCACACTTACCGTGCCGGGTTCTGCCTCCCACCATCCACCTCTAGGGGGCAGCCACACCTTCTCCATTCACTACAATGAAGAGGATGTGTCAGGCCTCAGCACACGTCCTCAATTGCAGTTAGTGCCATTGTTCCTGTGACTGACTGTGCCATATACACCATCAATCCTATCCCCAGGTGGCACGGAAAGCGCAAGATACGGAACAGGCTCAGATCCAGCGATCAGGTGAGTTGCTGATCGCCAGACTCGGACCAATCAGCAGCGTAGGACAAAAAGCGAGTACAACTTTTTTGTTTCGTTTTTGGGTGGTCAATCACTTTAAGCCAGATTAAAGCAAAAAAATGACAAAAAAGAGGTCCCAGCTTTTTAACAGCCACTGTGGAAGTAGGACACAGTGTCTCAAGCTTTTCTGGTGGCTGTTGCATGGGTGTCATAAGTGACAGGCAATCAGCTCAGGGATCAAGTGAGGAGACCGTCAGCCTTAATCCCAGCTTTCAGCGTGGAATTGAGCAAAATGCTGGGACCAGTTAAGTGTTTTTTTTTTTTTTTTTTACCCTCTGTTTCAGGCTGAGCAGGGGCCCTAAAATATATATCTGATCACCACAGGTCCTCCATGTTGGCAGTGGCTGCACATGCCTATGTCTGCTGAGTTGTGGCGATGTTGCCCCTTTTTGGCACTGCTGAACTGACATGTGGGTCTGATATGAACTGAAAGAGGTTGACGCTGTGCCAAAGAACAAATAAGTAATTGTCAGGGTGGCAAAATTGCTACTCAGATATTTGTGGCCTATTGTAATTGTCCTACCCCAATACTTGCCCAATCAATGTTGGTCAAAATAATTGCGGTGCCTAATGATCAAGAAAAAACCTTACTTTTACAGCTATGGTATCCTTGCCAGACATGCACTGAACACCTCTTAGCCTTACGTCCTGTGCACGAGGCCTTCAATGTGTAATGATTTCGGTATATGATATTTAAGTGCACCAGAAGATGCTTGATGCAAATTCTCTGATAAGCTAAGCATTGTATCCGGTCACTCATTATCCCAAATCTGATATGATCTGGATAAAAGAGATTCTTTTTCCCTAGTTATTTGTATGGAACATAAAATGTGAGATTTGTGCATTCTCATAACTTCCCCTGTCATTACATGTCCAGACACAGCCCAGGAAAGATGTGACTATACAAATATCTTTTGGCTGCAGATTGTCACTATGCTGCTCTGATTAATAACAGGGGGTTACACTCTACCACAGACCAAGGGCTGGATGTTTTCAGGGTTTATTCTTACATCAGGCTGTGGTCCAGAATATATACTATTGCCAATGCTATCAATTAGATTGTCATGTGGTCATCCTAAGAAGGAAATGGCAAAGTTATCCTACTTCCTACATATTGCTTTTAGTGAGGACAGAGAAGTGTTTCAGTACATAAATGTTGTCTGGGTCTTTTTTAATGCACAGCGCTCTTTGAAAACGCGTTGTAAATATGGTATTAACCATTAAAGGAATAGAAATGTTCTTGTGATGTATTTTACAAAGGCACTGTGGGAGATGCTGGGTGCCTGACTGTGTTCTCTGTCTTCAAACAAATGTGGTTCCATCATATATAAATTAGTAAAACGTGCCTAGATGCCTAATGCCAGATATGTAGGGGCAATAACATGACCCAATGCTGAGGCAAAGATGCCGATATGCCAACCTAGGACTACCCTGTTTCCCCAAAAATAAGACAGGTGTTATATTAATTTTTTTCCCAGAAAAGGGCAGTAGGGCTTTTCTTAGGGAGTGTCTTTTTTCCATAAAAAACAAATAGATAGATAGATAGATAGATAGATAGATGTCCAGAGGAAGAGATAGATAGGCAGAGAGCTAGATAGAGGGATGGATAGCCACCCCTCTGCAGCAAGTGTCCCTAATGGGGGGGGGGGGGGGAGGACAGCGGCAGACCAGCCATCCCAGCCCTCCACAGCAAGTGTCCCTGATGAGGGGGGGGGGGGGTCAGCAGCAGCCCAGCCGCCATCATCCCTACGCAGCAAGTGATCCTGATGAGGGGGGCAGTGGCAGCCCAGCCGCCCCCATCCCTCCACAGCAAGTGACATTGATGAGGGGGGGTGGGCAGTGGCAGCCCAGCCACCCCTATCCCTCCACAGCGAGTGTGGGAAGCAGTGGCAGCACAGCCATTCCCATCCCTATGCAGCAACCAGCAGAGATGGGGGGGGGGGGGTCAGCATAGCCCCCGTCTCTCTGTAACTACAGCTTATTTTGGAAGTAGGGCTTATATTTTAAAGAATTTGTGAAAATGGTACAAATCACACTAGGCACCAAGTTCTGATGTATCCTGCCCTGATAGCACATGAAGTGCTGATTTCTGCATAGGTCTTAAAGGTCGTGGCCTAGGGTGGGAGGGACACTTGAGTCAGGGGACATCCAGCCTCTCGTGTGTGGTGTTATGTCTCCTGTGTCACATTTCTGAGCCTTGGACCAGGATGGAGGCTGAGACAGCAAGTTGGATTCCCTAAAGCAGAACAAAACCCCACAGCGGCCGGCCTGTAATCTGAAAGATTCTAGGGCCGGTCACTGGCTTTTCTCTGTTGCGTGTCGCTGTGTGAAACCCCTAGGAATCCTAAAAAACTCAAATTCCCACACTCCAACGGCGCATGCTTGGGCTCTCGTCAAATGAGAGCTGCCTGCTGTGACGGCTCTCATTGTTTACAATAGTAAATGTAGAAATAGTAGAGTGCATGCTGCCGCATCCCCATGTGTGCAGTCCTGCCCCAGCCATTCAGATAGACTAGGGCGGCAGCGCAGGCTCCCCATTCAAGTCATTGAAAGCTATCTGCTGGATGATGTTGTCCCAGTTGGAGCCTGGACAGGTCAGTTCTTATGGGCGAACAAGGGGGTTTCACACAATGAGCATGGAACAAAACCCGGGAAAGTCAAATTCCTGGGTTTTGTTTTTCTTTAAGCTTGCCGCAATATATTGTTCACAAATTTGGTTATCCTTTTCTGTGATTGTTTTTTTTATGATTTATTTTCTGTCCAATTAGATGTTCCTGTCCAGAGGGTTTTGAAGGTCCAACGTGCACAATAAACCGAGATGAATGCAAGTACAGTGACTGCGACAATGGTGCCACCTGTGTGGATGGAATAAATACTTACACTTGTTTGTGTCCACCACAATACATAGGTAATTTATTTAATTAATTTTATTTAATTTAATCGACTAACATAAATGCTGTCAAACTGACAGTTGAAACTAAACATATGTAAAGTAAAGCGCCTGGACCATAATTGGATCATCATCATCAGGCTACCATGTATGATGTGAGTGATCAGATTTTTTGCTCTTAAGTGTGGCAATCTAGACATGGTCAGTAGCAAGGGACACTAAACTAACCTAACGCAATCTGTAACACATTAGAGAGAGACTCTTTTCCTAGCAGAGAGATATTCAGTGACTTTGGGTCCACAAGCAGTGGGCTGCTTGTGAGTCTTGGTCAGGAGGGTAGCATTTTATTTTAGTTTGCTATGACTTTAGGCTACTCCCAATGGTCATTATTTCCAATAACACATTCATTTAAAGCCCAATTAATCTTTAATTGCAGTTCTCTGCAAGCACATGCTTTAGGCCACTATACTGACCTTACCTTTGGACAAATGATTCAGAGGAATGTTCTCATCAGCCTTTAATCTTTAATCCTATGCCTCTGGCAATGCATACTGACATGCTTTAAGATCAGTAGCCATGGTCAGTAAAATGAGGTGGTGGTACAGCAAAGTGGCACTGTCCAAGGCAGGTATTAAACTTGAACAGAAATTTTTTGTCCATGTTTGAAAAAATGATATGTCTAAATTTTAAACGTGTTTGTAGTAGCAGTTTCCTTTTTCACAAGCCTGTGGCTTTTCCCTTTTTCTGACAGGAGAATACTGTGAACAGTTGGTGGACTTTTGCTCTGCGGAGCTTAATCCTTGCCATCCCGAATCAAAATGCATTGCGGCTGCCGACGGTCCAAAGTAAGTGCTCCATTACCGCTTTACTACTTCCTAGTACAGCCAACACTAAAAACAAAGTGCTGAGCCACTGACATGCTGCAAGATACTGAATTATACATCAATGTTGCAAGAATTCAAGTCTTTGAGTGGGTCTGTTCTACTGGCAAAATTGAGGACAGCCCATCTTCACTTGGACAGCAGTCACTTAATATTAGCTCCATCCTTGCCTAATTTTGCCCAAGCCTCTGACCTCAGACCCTCATAAATTTTCTAACAGTAAAAGCATTGTTCTGAAAGTGAAAAGCATTAATCAGTGAACTCTTCCTGAAAGTAGCAGCACACAGCTTGACTGTTCAAGGTTGTAGCTTGTGCATTGGAACCTGGGGGACATGTTGGTGAAACATCAAGCCAGCGCCATGTATATAACAGTATGATTACCTCCAACCAGTATCTATATGCTACTTTGGTTTGGACATCAGTACTATACAGGTGTGATGACTGACCTCTTACCTTGTCCTATAGATGTGAATGTGCCCCGGGCTATGGAGGAGAAAACTGCAGCTTCAACTATGACGACTGCCAAGACCACCGCTGCCAGAACAATGCCAAATGCGTGGATGAGGTGAACGGTTACTCCTGTCTGTGCACTGAGGGCTACAGGTAATGATGTGGAAAAAACTCAGAAACATAATGCAATGTAATGTTTATTCGACTGGGAGCTTGCTTATTTCGATGCCAATGCCAGAATTGCTGGCTTTTTTTGCTTGCTTAAATACAGTTCAGACAAAGGAGCTTAAATGACCATCCTGATTGGATGCCTGGACACATGTCAGACTTTGATAGGACATTTGAAACATATTCAGACATATACGGAAGGTATAGTTCAGACATGAAGAACATCTGTTTATCATTTAGCAGACATAACATTCTTTAGTGCTAGTCATATGAGAAGGGAGGGGTGAAAACCCCTTCACACACTGAGAATGTGAGAGATGGCATACAAAAAGGGTACCCTTTTCTCCTACTTGGATTCATTTGCAAGTGCTGCCTAGATTATGACTAGGGATGAGCGAATCGATCCGGACGAACCCGAATTCGTTCTGAATTTCAGGAAATATTCGGTTCTGAAAGAATCCGAATTTCCCCGCGATTCGATCGATTCGAAGTTTTCCTTTAAACTCCATTTACTTCAATTACAGGCTTTGTAAAATGGTGGATGGACATGTCTGGACATATCCCCTGGGGCAAGTTATCATGGGAAGGTCACATGCAGCCTATCAGCAGCCAGGAAGCCTGGTGACGTCACCATGCTATATAAAGCGGCGGCCATCTTGCTTGTGCGCATTTCAGACTTGCATTCGTGAGACAGCGGTGGTTGCTGCAGACAGGGACAGACAGTTAGCGATAGGTAGGGAGAGTTACAGAAAGGTAGGGAGAGTTACAGATAGGACGTGGGGCTTGCTCGCTGTATGCTTTTTACAATTTACCATGCTGTGATGGACTTTTAAGTACTTCAAATAAAGGATCGATGATTTTAAGGCTCCTACTCCATGGCTGGCACTCTTTCATTCTAGATTTACAGATAGGTAGGGAGATTTGGAGAGGCAGACAGAGCCAGGGAAAGATAGTGGAAAACTGGAACAATCCAGGGACAGCATAAAAGTGACAGTGACAGGGTGACTTGCCTGATCAGTTTTCAATTCAATTTGATTTCTTTGTGCTGTAAACCGTAATCAGCCTTGCCACTGTGCATGCCATCTATGCAGTGCCTTATGTAACCCTATCCGTTATACTAAATAAGCGTTGTTCAGCATCAGCTTTATTAAGCTATTGCATTTTGCATAGGTTTTTGTCCTGCTGTCAATACACCAGGCCGCAGGGTATCCCAAACCACCACGTGCCACCCTATCTGTTATACTAAATAAGCGTTGTTCAGCATCAGCTTTATTAAGTTATTGCATTTTGAATTGGTTTTTGTCCTGCTGTCAATACACCATGCCGCAGGGTATCCCAAACCACCACATGGCACCCTATCTGTTATACTAAATAAGCGTTGTTCAGCATCAGCTTTATTAAACTATTGCATTTTGCATTGGTTTTTGTCCTGCTGTCAATACACCAGGCCGCAGGGTATCCCAAACCACCACGTGGCACCCTGTTATACTAAATAAGCGTTGTTCAGCATCAGCTTTATTAAGCTATTGCATTTTGCATAGGTTTTTGTCCTGCTGTCAATACACCAGGCCGCCGAGTATCCCAAACCACCACATGGCACCCTATCTGTTAGACTAAATAAGCGTCTACAGCCTCAGCTTTATTAAGCTATTGCATTTTGAATTGGTTTTGGTCTGCTTTAAATACACCAGGCCGCAGGGTATCCCAAACCACCACGTTGCACCCTATCTGTTATACTAAATAAGCGTTGTTCAGCATCAGCTTTATTAAGCTATTGCATTTTGCATTGGTTTTTGTCCTGCTGCTAAAACACTAGGCCGCAGGGTATCCCAAACCTACACGTAGCACCCTATCTGTTATACTAAATACCCTTGTTCATCCTCAGCTTAATCAAGCTATTGCATTTTGAATTGGTTTTTGTCCTGCTGCCAAAACACCAGGCCGCAGGGTATCCCAAACCTGCACATTTGACCCTATCTGTTACACTAAAGCAGCTTTAAAAGGCTATTTCTCATAAATATATCGCAGTTTGAATTGTTTTTGTGTGTGCTGTAAAAACACCAGGCCGCAGGGTATCCTAAACCTGCACATTTGACCCTATCTGTTACACTAAAGCAGCTTTTAAAGGCTATTTCTCATAAATATATTGCAGTTTGAATTGTTTTTGTGTCTGCTGTAAAAACCCCAGCCCACATGGGCATCCCAAACACTAGCATAAATATCTTTGAAGACTGCCTGTCTAATAACTGCTTGCATTTCATAATTAACATCACTTTTCCACAATCAAGGGAGGCCTCCTTTGTATGTGAGGAGGGGCATCCCAAACGCCAGCAGTAATATTTCAAGAGTACCTGTCTAATAACTGCTTGCATTTTATAATTAACGTCACTTTTCCACAATCAAGGGATGCCTCCTCTGTATGTGAGGAGGGGGCATCCGAAACACTAGCTGTAATATTTCAAGAGTATCTGTCTAATAACTGCTTGCATTTTATAATTAACGTCACTTTTCCACAATCAAGGGATGCCTCCTCTGTATGTGAGGAGGGGGCATCCCAAACACTAGCAGTAATATTTCAAGAGTATCTGTCTAATAACTGCTTGCATTTTTTAATTAACGTCACTTTTCCACAATCAAGGGAGGCCTCCTCTCTATGTGAGGAGGGGGCATCCCAAACACTAGCAGTAATATTTCAAAAGTACCTGTCTATTAACTGGTTGCATTTTGTAAAGAAAGTCACTTTGTCAAATTGCCAGCAGCCATTGCCTTTAACCAGGGGGGGGGCATCCCAAATATGCTAGCATGCGTCTTTTAAGAGTGCTCACATTGGAGTTGGCAGCAGCATTAGGAGCCCATATATTGCCTGAAAGACACACATATGAGCTGGCAGCAGCAGCATAGGGAGCCTATATATTGCCTGAAAGACACACCCAGGAGTTGGCAGCAGCATAGGGAGCCCATATATTGTCTGAAAGACACACCCAGGAGTTGGCAGCAGCATAGGGAGCCCATATATTGCCTGAAAGACACACCCTGGAGTTGGCAGCAACATAAGGAGCTACCATGCATCAGCTACTACCATGGATCAGCCATTGTTGGCTGGAAATCCTGGTTGAACCATGCCTGATTCATCTTCACAAAGGTGAGTCTCTCCACATTATTCGTGGACAGACAAGTTCTCCTTGGCATGACTATGGCCCCCGCCGCACTAAACACTCGCTCAGATGGCACGCTACTGGCCGGGCAGGACAGCTTTTCCAGGGCAAACTCTGCTAGTTGCGGCCACAAGTCAAGTTTGGCTGCCCAGAAGTCTAGCGGATCCTCAGGGTGTGTTGGCATGGTCATGTCAAGGTATGACACGACCTGCTGGTTCAGGTCCTGCTCCAGGTCTTCATGCTGCTCATGAGTAGACTCACTATGCGGGTGTAGAAAGCTACCATTAGCGACTGAAGACTGAGGCTGCTGCTGATGGAGCTGCTGCTGCTTCTCCTTCCACCCCCCCAGCAGCCATGGCAGTGAAAGGTGATCGCAGAGGTCCCCCGAGTCAGCCCTGCGAGAGTATGGACCATGGCGCAGATAGGCATCGGAAGACATACGTAGAATGTCTTTGTAGTAGGTCAGTATGTTCTCCCTCTCGGCGGGTTTAAAAAATGCCCCCATTTTGTGCCGGTTCAGTTCCGACACGGCTTGATCGACCATTCCTGTCTGCTGCCTGTACTGACCTCTGCTTTGTCTGACCACGAAGCTGCCTGCCCCTCTGGATACCCCGCGATCTCTGACCTCCTCGCTTGACCCTTTGGCTACTCCTGACTACGTACCCGTCTCATCCCTGTACTCTGACGCACCCTCCGGATTGACTACCTGTGAACGAGCTCGGCTTCGGGATACCCTTGTGGTTCATCGGCCTTCACCGTAAGCAGCCATCCTTTGCGCCTATTAAGACCTGGGGGCAACCGTGTCCGGTGAGGCGTACCTAGCGTCCCGGCAAACGGGGGCTTGACTATAGTCAGAAGCGGCGGTGGAGATTGGGGGTTGCCTGCTTACAGAAGGCTGGTGTCCCGCTGGGCATCACAGTATGGACCATGGCGCAGATAGGCATCGCCCAACTGACTACGTAGGATGTCTCTGTAGTAGGTCAGTTTGTCCTCCCTCTCAGTGGGTGTAAAAAATGCCCCCATTTTGTGCCAGAAGCGAGGGTCCAATAAGGTGGAGAGCCAGAAGTCATCCTGCTGACAAATGGTGACAATTCTGATGTTATGTTATTGTTATTGTTATGTTATGTTATTGTTATGTTAGATGTTATTGTTGCTATGTTATATGTTATTATATGTTTATTATAAATATGTTCAAATAAGATAAATTTTAACTATTAATATGTAATTGACAATTAGCCACTTTTTTCTGTGACACCATTGCTAAGTGCAAGTGCACTGTCACATGCACAAAGGCCTAGGAGCGTGGAGGCCACAGCGGAGGGACCTGTCCAAGTTGCTTTTGTGGTTGTGCAGGAACCACAATCACCCAGTGGGCCTTAAAGGATATGTATTGGCCCTGACCGTAGTTACAGCTCCAGACGTAGGCACTGCTTTGCACTTTGGTACACACTGACAGGCTAAAGGACTCCCCACCTTCTGTTCAACAAAATTGTACAGGGCTGGTACTGCCTTCTTCGCAAAGAAATGACAGCATGGGACTCTCCACCTCTGCTCGGCACAAGCCATCAGTTCTCTGAAAGGTCCACCAACTCAAAAAGGAGGGACTGCAGCACCTGCAACTTAAACATGAGCACATTTAGCTTCTGCACGTTGGATGAGTGGGCACATACTGTTGTCTCTTGGACATGGCTTGGCCAATGGATTGCTGGCGGAATGACTGACTCGGATTAAGAGGAGGAGGAGCATCTGGAGCGACAGAGGATGGGTATGACACACAGGAGGTGGTGGAGCCTTGGCTGGCTGGAACAGAGAGCGGTGTGCCACTGGGTAATGCAGCAGGCTGGACCACCACTTTGGAGCCAACTCTCCCTGGCCGCTTGATGGTGACACTGCAAATGTTGACGCAGGGCTGTGGGTCCAACATTGGGACCCTGGCCACACTTCACCTTCTGCCTACACATCTTTCATATAGCCATGTTAACCTCCTGCGGATGCTTGATGAAAAACTGCCGCATGGCCTTGTAGCTGATTTTTCCTACCAACGGTCCCCACTAATTCACTGCTGCTGCCGCCGCCGCCGTTGCCGCCAACTCCAGGGACCCTCTTCCACTACCTCCTGGGAAGATAGCCTGCCACGCAAGTGGTCTACCCCGAGCACATTTGCCTCCATACTTTCCCCTTCTGCCACCATGCTGGCCGCTAAATCTGTCACTCTCTATCACTCCAAGCCTTTAAAAGTGCCCTCAAAACTCACTGATGTCCTCCTCAGGTTCCTCAACAGTGTCTGCTTAAGAAGCCAAAACGCTTGCAACACCACCTCCCATGCCACTCTCCTCATCACTACTTGCCCGCCTAGTGGAACAAGCGGCGAGTGTCTCCTGCACTTCTTGGCTGGGCAGTAGCTGCTGATTTTTCTGATTATCAGATCGTCCTCACTGAATAGTGGAGCTGAACTCTAAGCATAAGACATAACCGACAGTTGACTGGGGGTGTCAGATGTCACTTGTGATGCAGTGGATGATCGTGTTAACCAATGGATGATGGCAGATGGGTTGCTGGTCAAGACACAACCGCTAGCTTATCCCGGGAGATCAGTCCTCTCACTGAGACTCCTGCTGCCACTCACCCCTAGTCTGCTGCAACCTCTGCTTGATGAATTTAGGCCTCTGCAACTTCTCTGTGCCCATCCTGCCACTTCTCTGCCTGACATACTTAGTGCGTATATGAGGGGAGGACAAAACGCTACACTAAGTAGTAACTAGGCCCTGAAGACTTTAACACGAACAAAGTGATGAAACTCTTAGATGTGCGTAAGTGATGCTCTGATGAGAGCAATTCAGTTTGCTCCAGTATGCTTCAAAAATGTTTTTTTTTCAGAGACTGGCCTGCGTGGAAATGAATCGGGCATGGATCAGCCAAGATTTCCACCCACCAATGCCTGATGCATTAGAGTAGATTGATCATGGGGCCAGACCAACACTAAAGAAATATGGATCATGCAAAACAGATTTAAGGCACTGCTCTCCAGTTACAGACATTCCTCCGCATCAGACCACAAGTAATTATTGAGAAATTGCTTTACGTTACTCTACTTTTTAATAATATTCTTCGGATAAGATATCTGTGCCGAAAATCTGTATATGTTCTCTTAATGCTGCTGCCAACTCCAGGGTGTGTCTTTCTAGCAATTTTGGCCTCCTGCTGCTGCTGCTGCCAACTCCAGTGTGTCTTTCAAGCAATGTTTGGGCTCCTGCTGCTCCTGCTGCCAACTCCAGTGTGTCTTTCAAGAAATGTTTGGGCTCCTGCTGCTGCTGCCAACTCCAGTGTGTCTTTAAAGCAATTTTGGCCTCCTGCTGCTGCTGCCAACTCCAGTGTCTCTTTTAAGCAATGTTTGGGCTCCTGCTGCTGCTGCTTGCAGCTCCAGGGTGTCATTCAGCCAATTTTTGGGCTCCTGCTGCTCCTGCTGCCAACTCCAGTGTGTCTTTCAAGCAATGTTTGGGCTCCTGCTGCTCCTGCTGCCAACTCCAGTGTCTCTTTCAAGCAATGTTTGGGCTCCTGCTGCTGCTGCTGCCAACTCCAGTGTGTCTTTTAAGCAATTTTGGCCTCCTGCTGCTGCCAACTTTAGTGTCTCTTTTAAGCAATGTTTGGGCTCCTGCTACTGCTTGCAACTCCAGGGTGTCATTCAGCCAATTTTTGGGCTCCTGCTGCTCCTGCTGCCAACTCCAGTGTGTCTTTCAAGCAATGTTTGGGCTCCTGCTGCCAACTCCAGTGTGTCTTTCAAGCAATGTTTGGGCTCCTGCTGCTGCTGCTGCCAACTCCAGTGTGTCTTTCAAGCAATGTTTGGGCTCCTGCTGCTCCTGCTGCCAACTCCAGTGTGTCTTTCAAGCAATGTTTGGGCTCCTGCTGCTCCTGCTGCCAACTCCAGTGTGTCTTTCAAGCAATGTTTGGGCTCCTGCTGCTCCTGCTGCCAACTCCAGTGTGTCTTTCAAGAAATGTTTGGGCTCCTGCTGCTGCTGCCGCTGCCAACTCCAGTGTGTCTTTAAAGCAATTTTGGCCTCCTGCTGCTGCTGCCAACTCCAGTGTCTCTTTTAAGCAATGTTTGGGCTCCTGCTGCTGCTGCTTGCAGCTCCAGGGTGTCATTCAGCCAATTTTTGGGCTCCTGCTGCTCCTGCTGCCAACTCCAGTGTGTCTTTCAAGCAATGTTTGGGCTCCTGCTGCTCCTGCTGCCAACTCCAGTGTCTCTTTCAAGCAATGTTTGGGCTCCTGCTGCTGCTGCTGCCAACTCCAGTGTGTCTTTTAAGCAATTTTGGCCTCCTGCTGCTGCCAACTTTAGTGTCTCTTTTAAGCAATGTTTGGGCTCCTGCTACTGCTTGCAACTCCAGGGTGTCATTCAGCCAATTTTTGGGCTCCTGCTGCTCCTGCTGCCAACTCCAGTGTGTCTTTCAAGCAATGTTTGGGCTCCTGCTGCCAACTCCAGTGTGTCTTTCAAGCAATGTTTGGGCTCCTGCTGCTGCTGCTGCCAACTCCAGTGTGTCTTTCAAGCAATGTTTGGGCTCCTGCTGCTCCTGCTGCCAACTCCAGTGTGTCTTTCAAGCAATGTTTGGGCTCCTGCTGCTCCTGCTGCCAACTCCAGTGTGTCTTTCAAGCAATGTTTGGGCTCCTGCTGCTCCTGCTGCCAACTCCAGTTTCTCTTTCAAGCAATGTTTGGACTCTTGCCACTGCTGCCGCTGCTGCTTGCACCTCCAGGGTGTGTCTCTCAGTCATTTTTTGGGCTCCTGCTGCTGCTGCCAACTCCAGTGTCTCTTTCAGCCTATGTTTGGTCTCCTGCTGCTGCCAAATCCAGTGTGTCTTTAGGCCAATTTTTGGGCTCCTGCTGCCAACTCCAGTGTCTCTTTCAGCCAATGTTTGGGCTCCTGCCGCTGCTGGCAACTCCAGTGTCTCTTTCGGCCAATTTTTGGGCTCCTGCTGCCAACTCCAGTGTGTGTCTTCAGGCCAATTTTTGGGCTCCTGCTGCCAACTCCAGGATGTCTTTCAAGCAATGTTTGGGCTCCTGCTGCTCCTGCTGCCAACTCCAGTGTCTCTTTCAAGCAATGTTTGGACTCTTGCCGCTGCTGCCGCTGCTGCTGCTGCTGCTGCTTGCAACTCCAGGGTGTGTCTCTCAGTCATTTTTTGGGCTCCTGCTGCTGCTGCCAACTCCAGTGTCTCTTTCAGCCAATGTTTGGGCTCCTGCTGCTGCCAACTCCAGTGTGTCTTTAGGTCAATTTTTGGGCTCCTGCTGCCAACTCCAGTGTCTCTTTCGGCCAATTTTTGGGCTCCTGCTGCCAACTCCAGTGTGTGTCTTCAGGCCAATTTTTGGGCTCCTGCTGCCAACTCCAGGATGTCTTTCAGCCAATATTTGGGCTCCTGCTGCTGCCAGTGCCAACTCCAGTGTGTCTTTCAAGCAATTTTGGCCTCCTGCTGCTGCTGCCAACTCCAGTGTGTCTTTCAATCAATGTTTGGGCTCCTGCTGCCAACTCCAGTGTGTCTTTCAAGCAATGTTTGGGCTCCTGCTGCCAACTCCAGTGTCTCTTTCAAGCAATGTTTGGGCTCCTGCTGCTGCTGCTGCCAACTCCAGTGTGTCTTTTAAGCAATTTTGGCCTCCTGCTGCTGCCAACTCCAGTGTCTCTTTTAAGCAATGTTTGGGCTCCTGCTGCTGCTGCTGCTTGCAACTCCAGGGTGTCATTCAGCCAATTTTTGGGCTCCTGCTGCCAACTCCAGTGTCTCTTTGAGCCAATGTTTGGGCTCCTGCTTCTGCTGGCAACACCAGTGTCTCTTTCGGACAATTTTTGGGCTCCTGCTGCCAACTCCAGTGTGTGTCTTCAGGCCAATTTTTGGGCTCCTGCTGCCAACTCCAGGATGTCTTTCTGCCAATATTTGGGCTCCTGCTGCTGCCAGCTCCAGGGTGTGTTTTTTAGGCAATATAGGGGCCCCTCATAGTGATGCCACCTCAACGCTCTGTAATTGTGCCGCTCTGCGATTCTAATTGTGATGCCTCTGATCTGCATGTCATAATTATTTACAGTATTATTTCACTAACCCAGCACGCATCATATGCGTGTTACAGCAAGGCAGAATGGTTTACAACCCTATTGAGGCTCTAGGAAGCTCAGAAATAGCCGTTTTTAATAGCAATTCGTCGCGAATAAATTTGGACCGAATCGAATTTTGTCGGAAAATTCGGCGAATCAGCCGAATCAAATTTTTCAAAAGTTCGCTCATCTCTAATTATGACATGATTAGGCACTGGTGCCAAGTGACTGACTGCCGTATTAAGGCAAGTGGATGTGGTATCAGCTGCCTATCATTTTACCTGCCAGGAGGCATGCATGTGGCATCCCATGCTCTCATGCTGTAAGGGTTAGGAGCAGTTTATTTTAACTTTTTATATTACTGCTTAACCTGCTATTCTGGGATGAAATCCTATTCAGTAAAATCCTCTTACCCTGCGACACAGCTTACAGCAGAGGGCTGAGTCAAAGTGTTACTCGTGTGTTAATCTTGCATAGTAATTAGCAGCACTGTTAGCCAATGAAGGCCATAAATAAAAGTTGGAGGCCCATAATGTTAAGTATATATAAAACAACAACCAATATGCTTGGAGTCCCAAGAACAAATGCTGTCACAGTAATAGACCATAAGACTTCAAATCAGACCTCTGTAGTCTTCAACAAATTAACGGCCACAGAACAAAATAATGCACACTCACCAAATGCTTTCATTTTCATTCAGCTTGAAAATATGGACCATCTGACCAATGCCTAGTTGTCCAATAGTTGGTTATGCGGTGTTATGGCCCATATCTGGTTTGGCACTCCTAGAATAAAATATGGTGCTCCATGCCCAGTTTGCTCACAGGATTTCAATTGAGGGTAGGCGTTCTAATTGACACAAAAACATTACAATGTACATACATTATAATGTATAATAATGCCACGCGCTATTTAATAGAATAAAATACACTCACAAAAATTTGGGAAAATGTAGGCATTAAACAAAGCACCACTACGGTCCCACATCACCAAGAATTGAAGTATTGGAAAGATAAATGGTCCTCACAATTCCCTGCTGCTGTCAGGTTTCAGTGTAGGGGCAATGTAAACAGAATTGTGGGTGTAGTAACTGGCGCTCAGCAGTGTGTGAAGATAGGAACTGGTATGTGGGGACTAAATCTTCAGGACAGACCCCCCTGTGTAGTGTGTCTGCATTGACCAATGACTGACTAGAATCCTGTGACTCTCTTCCAGGGGCCAGCTCTGTGAAATGCCCTCCCAACCCTCCATCCTGCCCAGCTTGTGCAAGTCAGTCGACTGTCAGAATGGTGCCAGCTGCATCGACCTGGGGAGCAGTACAGTGTGTCAATGCCTTCCCGGATTCGGAGGAATTAGGTGCGAGAAACTGCTTAGCGTCAACTTTGTAGACAGAGACACCTACCTGCAATTCACCGACCTCCAAAACTGGCCCCGGGCAAACATCACACTTCAGGTGAGTGTAAAGAAGTCTGTTGTTGGATACAAAGATCTTGATTTCGTAAACTTTCATCAAAATATCTTCTAAAAATAAGGTATTCATGCTTTATTTCTGAATAAGAAAAAAAGAAGGTGTGGCCTTTATTGACTATAGATGGAACCTGTTGTCACATACTAAAGCTGAAGATCAGAGATGAGGCACTGCTGCACTTGTGAGCCTATAATCTAAAGGGTAAGGGTGGCGATGAGAGGTTCAGTAGCAGGTAGTATGTACTAAGCATGGTAGCAAGTGCTTTGAGGGGTCACAAGACTGTAAAGTGGTTTGGTAATGATAGGTAATACTTGTTTAAAAAGGTGAATTTTTAGGGTACATTTGAAGGCTTTTAGGGTTGGAGAGTGGTAAATTGTAAGAGGAAGGATATATAAGAGGAATGGATCAGCACATGTAAAGTCATGAAGATGGGAAAGAGGAATAGATCAGTAGGAGGTTCTGGGCAGAGCGAAGGGTTTGGCACTGTAGGAAGGATAGGCATTTGCCATATTCCATTAACTGAAAGCATTCAGTTCAGAGAGGAGCAGCATTGGAAAAGGGAAAGAAGAGCTGGAAAAGACAAGCAGCAGTGTTGAAAAGAATAAAATGTGACTTTGCAATATGCCATTTATCTGATTCTTTTAACGGAAGAGTCATGATTGAGTTTAACAACAAAGAGGTGATTTGGTGATTGCTCAGTGTAGTTATTGTCAGTTCTCCGACTATTGCAGGTCAGTACCTAGCTTAAAATAAGTGCACCCGCTATCAGTAAATCAAAGCGCCCTCTGATTAATTATCCCTATGTGCCGATGCAGGTCTCCACAGACGAGGACAATGGTATTCTGCTCTACAATGGGGACCGGGACCACATGGCTGTGGAGCTGTATCAGGGTCACGTCCGAGTTAGCTACGACCCCGGCAGCTTCCCTAGCTCGGCCATCTACAGGTAATCACACATTTCTCACGCTCGGCGCCATTTCACATTTGGGAGCATCACCTTATACCTGCAATTTGCACAGTGCTGGCAAGACAGAATGGCACAGAGCTCATTCTCTATTTTAGCATGACAAAAGAGTAAATGGGGTGGAAAAATCCTAAAGTCTCCAGAGTGCACCTTCCATGCTGTCTGAAATCCAGTGAATAATGACGGGGTACTTGTTTGGAGAGATGCTGGTAAATTAGTGAGGAGTGGATCCAAACTAATCATACATCTGCCCGTATCTGTGATATGATACGTATCCTATTGTTGGTGGGGCTGGGTCATTGACAGATGGCACATTACGCCATATGCCCACATTTTGGAATTAGCATCACATTCTTCTCACCCCCCAGAGAGCCATTACTGGCTGAATAGAAGTATAATGAGCTGACGCCGTGTCTTCTCTTCTCCAGCGCAGAGACCATCAACGATGGCCAGTTCCACACTGTGGAGTTAGTTACCTTTGATCAGATGGTGAATTTATCAATTGATGGAGGCGCACCGATGACCATGGATAATTTTGGGAAACACTATTCACTGAACAGTGAAACCCCTCTCTATGTAGGAGGTAAGTTTTCAGACATATACTATACATTAGACCACAATGGCAATCAATAGCCTCTGTAGGGTATCCTGAGCTTGGAAAGGCAGGAATGGTGCAGCCTCATAATGCCAAGCATGGCTGCAAAGTCTTCTCTTTGTCACTTCATGAGCGACTAACCAGGAACTGACATGCCAATTAGGATTTTAGATAAAGGTATGCTGATTGTTGGTGGGTAAGCTACAGTAGTAGCCATCATAACCCTCTCATGGTTTTCGCCTGACAGATTTACTTTAACAGAAAAGCATAATCAAATGATCCAGACTGGTAGTGGGCCCACTCCATAACTGCCCACCTTTACTATGTCTCCTAGGAGTAGAATGTCCAGAGCCAGCAGACCTAAAGTAAAAATAAAAAAGACTGCCTGATTTTGTACTTCCTAAAAGGAGCAGCGTTCCAAATCAGCTAGGGACGGAAAGGAGGTTATGACTTCAGGTCTAATTTAGGTAAGGGCAATATTAGGCACTGGTGGGTATGTGCTGCCCCCCAGATTCAGAAAAAAGGGGTATTTCAATTTGGATGCCCTGCTGTACCTCCACCCTCCCAGTTCCACCAGGGGCACCTTGACCACCAGCAAGATAATGTGTTTTCTTGGCAGGCTTGCACATTTTGCACATCACTGTGCACCCTCTGACCCGGAGAACCTGAATGGCCAAATGGCCATTGCCACTCATGTGAATAGGAGGGAACACAAAAGTAGTGAATATGGGCTTTCCAGCCTCTATCTTCCTCTGCAGTGGGGCATCTAAATCAGGATGCCCCGTGCTGTAGGGTGAGAGGACCTGCAGTCAGTTTTGACTCTAGTTCCTCTTTAGCCACACCCATAATGCATTGTAGGTGCCTGCACTGAATCCCATCTCTCAGCATATATGACCCTGCAGGGTGGGTGGTCCTGCATGAGCGCCTTGGGATTGCGTTGTGATGTGTAACAGATCTGAACTCACAATAGGCTGCTGAGCATCACTATTCTCATTCTCAAGCACAGTATGGAGCCTATATCATGTTTTGGTCAATCACAATTTAGCATGGATATACTCATGGGGCCCTGTAAAAACATTTTGGTTTCGGTATTGTTTGTTGCAGGCATGCCGGTCGATGTAAACTCAGCTGCCTTCAGGCTCTGGCAAATTCTTAATGGGACCAGCTTTCATGGCTGCATCCGCAATCTATATATAAACAACGAGCTCCAGGACTTCACCAAGACCCAGATGAAGCCTGGGGTGGTTCCAGGCTGTGAACCATGCAAGAAGCTCTTCTGCCTCCACGGCATTTGTCAGCCCAATGCTGCTAATGGTCCGGTCTGCCATTGTGAGACGGGATGGATGGGCCCTCACTGCGACCAGCAGATTAGCAGTGCTTGCAATGGCCATAAGTAAGTGTGCAGCATTAAAGCCACAACACCACAGCCACACACTTCTCACACTGCAGTATTTACACGGAGCCCTACAGTTTTTATACTAATCACACTACGCTGATGGTGAAGCTCTTTGCATTCCCTGACCTGACAATTTTGCTCTCCTCTTTCCTGACAGATGTGTCCATGGCACGTGTATGCCCCTGGATGCCCTCACCTACAGTTGCCTGTGTAAAGATGGCTTCAAAGGCGCCCTGTGCAATCAGCAGGAGGAGCTCTATAATCCCTGCAAGAACCTTCAGTGCCAGCATGGGCGATGCCAGATCTCCGACGTAGGGGAAGCCTACTGTGAGTGTGACAATGGCTACGAGGGTGACAGCTGTGATCAGGGTAAGGGGACTTGTTACAATGATACAACATAAATGCAGTTCTTGCACTAAAGTGAATTCCGCTGCTATGAAATGCATGTGCAAAAAATTGTAAGCAACAGCAGCTGCCAGTGCGGGAATGTGAAGCTGATGAGTACTCCATGTGAATGTGAAGCTAGTGAGTACTCCAGTCTTGCAGATTGGAAATGAGCCTAATGGGCCACAGTCAGTTTAACAAATATACCTCCAAGCCTTTTTTCTACCCTTTGTCTAAACCTGAATACATGGGCACAGCCACATCATAGGCCCTTTTCCAGCAGCTCAGGCAGGGGCCCCTCATGGGGGGGGGGGGGGGGCAATGGAAGGTCCTTGGGGCGCCCCACACACCCAGCTGCAAGCTATTTAAAGCACACTCAGTGTTTCTAGCATCGGTGGAGACCAGTTATGGCCCTCCAGTTTTTTCAACATGGTGTCTCCCAGCTGTTCTGGTCCCAGTTTCTCTTGAGGTGGCAGAACCTGATGGAACCTTCCTGGAACCACAGGTAGCAAAAAATGTGCTAAATGTAGCACAAAAATGTAGGGACAGTAAACTACAGATACCCCATGTGTCCTGCTGATGACCTCCTGCTCCCAGGAGCACCCCAAGCCCAGGGTGGCACTCCACACTCAGCCCAATCTGCCACTGGCTTGGTGCCTCCTTCTGCCATGGGCCTGGTAGTAGCTACCTTCCCTGCCTCTATCGCATATACGCCCCTGAGTTTGGAGTGATCTGCTTGAATATTTCTTGCTCTTTTACTCATCCTTGTTTACAATATGAAGGCTTGAGGCACAATTCCTTGGCAGCAAGGCTGATGTCTGTAGCATATAGTTTGGCTTACCACCTATGAAGTGGACCTACACCCATGTGGTGGCACCATACCACGCCCAGTTAACCATACTTGCCCAGTGTGGAACCAAGACTCAAGTCTAAATGGAGAGGCAAATGCGAACAGCAGGGATATCTCAAGAGGCCCATTTATTTACAGTAAGGTCATGGACCGAGGTGTGAAAGAAGATTTCACATAGCAGGGCATTCCAAATTGGGATGTCCTCAGGAGGATTCAACCTTTTATACTCTAGGACCAGTTTTTGGCCCACTTTATTTATATAAAGCAGAAATAGGTGATAAAAATATATGTGCTGTTGACAAAAATGTGGGCTGTTAGTAAGCCCCTTTTCAGGGGACAGTCCAGGCTAGTTAAAAAATAAACCTCCCATATCTTCTAGCCCACAGACTTGATCCCATGTAATGCTGTTGGCTGGGCTCCAAAGCTGAGAATGCGCTCCCATCTGATTCCTGGTGCACATGTGACTTCACAAATTCCCAACTAACTCTCCCACTTTATGGCTCTTGGGGACCCAGGCATAAATTGCCTCCATTTGGATTTGGACTTCCTGCGTGTGGTTAATTTACCCAGAAACGGCCAACCATAGGCTCACATTAATTTTTGCACCCTAGTGGTAGGTTTTGCACCCTAGTGGTAGGTTCCCGGTCTGTGTGGCGAGATCCCTTGAGACAACTTTTAATATTTTTGTCCCTAGGTGTATATATAGGGATGGGTGGGACATTTAAGGATTTGTATCTTAGCCCTGAACCTTGTGTTGACCATCCATGTTAGACAGTTAGTAAGGGGAGGGCTTATTTAGGTTAGGTTGTGCTGCTGCCTTTTCTTTTTAATTTGAGATTGCTCTGCATTTTACTCACTTTTTCAAGGACTTCCACGCCATGCTTGCCAGCATCCCTGGTCTCTCTGTAGCTGAGGCGTAATCCTGTGCCGAGCATGTAGAATAGGTATTAGGCCACTCCATTATGCTGGGATCTGTGTCTAAACAATGAATATGCGTGGCATACAGTGCTGATTTGACAAGAACACGCACATGCATGGTGTGACCACGGAAAGGTGAGTTTTTGGGGTGAACTGGGGGAGTTTTACACAGCAGGGCATCCCAAATCATGATGCCCTTTAGGACAAGGCCCAAAACCCTGGACCACTTTAAAGCGGAACTTTAATCAAATTATAACCCCCTGCACTGCCACCCTATCCCCTACCCTGGAGCTGCGGCAGGACAGGGGGTTACAATGAAAAAAAACATACCTTACCATACCTTACCCAGGGGCCTGTGCTGTGGAGGCTGCAAAAGACCTCCCGTTCTGCCTCAGCGTCTGGGAATGGAGGCAGGGGGTTATACTTAATTAGTTGACTAAAGTTCCTTTTTAAGCCCAGATGTGCCAATAATAGCTGACCTACAGGAATATATAATAGCCGCTGGCATGGTTTCAACGACTTTTTCCTTTTATATGCTTTTATCCCATCTCCCAGCTTAGAGATGTTACATTGATAGATTTAACAAAGGTTTAATAAAACAGGTCCCTATTAACATCCCATCAGGGGGTAATTTGCTAACATGAGGTGATGTGGGCCCGCTTTTTCTGCCAGCATCCACCACGTGTAGCTGAAGCTTTTTAATTACACTTCATGATTGGATGGCAAACACGGGTTCACTTCACTGCCTGAGCTGACAGAGCAGATAAACATGCGTGGCTTCTGTACGCCGCCGTCCTCGCTAATTATGTCACATTGATGGAGCAGCTTTAATTACTAACCATCTCTATGTGGAAAATAAATAAACAAGACGGCTACTCACACTTCCATCCCTTGTTCTCTCTACAGAGTCAGAGTGTAGAGGAGAGGCGATCCGCGAGTACTACCAGGTACAACGAGGATACGCAATCTGCCAGACCACACGCACAGTGTCCTGGGTGGAGTGCCGGGGCTCATGCCACAACCAAGGTTGCTGCACAGGATTACGCATGAAGCGCAGGAAGTACACGTTTGAGTGCAGCGATGGCTCCTCTTTTATGGAAGATGTCGAGAAACCGATTAAATGCGGCTGCTCCCAGTGTATGTGAGCTCTTGTTGGACTGATGACTGCGCTAGATCATACACCAGAAAAGAAACAATGGACAATGGCGTCAAACTGAACTCTGCTTCCCATTCGGATGTGTGAACATCTTAATGTCTGTGGCATCTAAATCAAAGTCTATGTATAAACAGAACCGACTACATTGAGAGACACACGCACGCTGACGGGCTGTATAGGGTTGTAATGTTGGGGAGAGGTATAGAAGGGATATATGTAGAGGGGGCAATGTGTAGATAGAGATTTTTTAAGAAAACACAAAATGTATTTATACACAATGTGGATAGATTTACATGAAGTATGAAGGAAGCTTTATGTCTATTTTTTTTTCATTTTTTATTTTAAAGTTAGGACATTTTTTGTAACCATTGTGACAGTATTGGATTTTTTTATTTTCTATTTGTATAGCGCAGAATGTTCTACAGATATACTCTCCTGTCCTTTAACTTCTCCCGGAAAGAGATAACAGTATAATGTAGTGGGGCGGCACATCGACATCATAAAGCACTTTCTTTTGTCTGTGAAACTTCAGCTGGAAAATGTGTTTCTTTTTCATTTCTTTGGAGATCCGCATTTTTGTAACATAATCTGCTTTCAAAGAACTTAATATATAAACCAACAGCTTATATTAAAGAGGCCATGTCGCCCATACCTCCACCAAAAGGACCTTTTGCGGGCTCTAATCTTTCACCTTGTTGTGCCGTCATGATTTTACTTTTTTCTGGTCACTCTAAGGTGGAACTTTTGTATTCATTCCATGAAGTGCAGCAGCCAATCAGATATACAGTAGCTAGTTTCCACCCACATGGATATCTGGACACTTGGCAAAGCTGTTCCAACTTTACATACAAAACCCCCTGATGCTTAAGTCCACTTTCATGTATTTTCCAGACTACTGTCTCAATGATCTCCAAACATGGTTTTGATGGATGTGAAAGAGTACAAGTCTCGGCTGACACACCCACAGCATTTTGCTCTGGTCTCGGATTCCACATAACCTTCTTAAGGCTGAAATAAACAGCTCAGAGCTCACCATGACACTGGGTTTCCAAAAACAGAAAAAAATGCCTGGGGGTAGACAAATGAGCCAGTACTATTAGTACTGGTATGGGGCCTTAAAAGCAGACCAATACCCTGTTTGGGATTTCCCCCGTCAGTTCGCTACACCAAGTGGCTTCCCTGCTCCCACCACCCCTGACACACCTGCCATCATCCATCCAAGTCTTCCTGAGGCAAAAAGTGCACAGACTGGAATGCAATCTTGCACAGATGGGATGACTTGTGCTAGCAAGTGGCTGTCTAAATTAGGACCAATGGGAAAAGGTAGGTGAACCTTTGTTAGTAACCCTCAGAACATTATTTCCTTTCACTACCCAGGCCCCTACTGCATCTTCTTTCCCTGTTCCATGCAAAATGCTTGGTTTAAAAAAAATTGATTAGAAGGTAAAGTTTTCCCTTAAAGTGGACCAACACCCAGGATTTTGACTATCCTGGGCTATGTGAAACCCCCCAGATTTCCGGATAAAACTCACCTCACCCCGCTCCTACGGCGTGGCTGCTCGTCCAATCAGCGCGCTCGGAGCACGCTGGCAGCCACATCTTGCGCTTCCCTCTAACAGGGAGCGCACCCGCGCCGACCACAAATGGGCACGCGTCCTGCTAGAGAGCAGCATGAGATGTGGGCGTGGCCCACGCATGGGCCGTTGGACCGGGAGTAAGGGAAGGTTAGCAGGTGTCCTGTGGGGGTTTCACACAGCGGGGCATCCCGATTTTGGATGCTCGGCGGGAAGAGAATGGATCGGCCTGGGAATCTTATAGATTCCCGGGACGATCCAGCCGGGTGTTGGTCCACTGTAAGACTGGTTTGCTTTGGCTGCTGGAGAGCAACCCTGCCAATTTGCGTCCATCTGGATGATCCTGATTCCATATCTAATGCTACAGGAGTTTTATTTGCCCTGTCCACTGGGCAATATGCCACTACTCATGCCAATGCTACCAATCCCTTTTCCCCCATAGAACATTTTGTTGCATTTTCAACAGCCAGGAGGCCTCTAGCCCAGCTGCCACCCAAAGTGCACACTAGCAGGGCTCACCTGTGATTTACAAGTGGACACAGTGGGCTACATGCTTCCAGACTGAGCTTTCAGAATCCTTCCTGAATTTCTTGTCCCCAGAAATTGTGCCTCAATGTAGGCAGCCTCTAGGGCAGTGCTCCCCAATCCTCTTCTCGAGAGCCGGATCTCCAGATCTCCACATCGGTGAAATAATTAGTGCAGCAGCAGAGCTATAGAGCAACTATGCCAAGATCCACAAAATATGACCTGTTGGTGGCTTTCGAGGATAGGGTTGGGGAATACTGCTCTAGTGTTAGGCCTCCCCTTCAGTTTCCCTTAATGCGAACCAAAACCCACATTTTTAACTAGCATCCCCTGAATTGCTCCTCCCGTGAGGATTTCCTTTTGCCAATTTTCACTGTTGCCACTTCACTCTAATCCTAGATAATAGCACCTGTTTTTGCTGTAAAGCTCATCCTCCTCCATTCATTGCCACTGTGTTCTGTTCTCTGCCAAGTGTTCCAGGGCAATTCGAAAAGCAAAAATATCCATTTCTAGTACTACACCCTAAGAATGGTGTCATTCATTGGTGTCCATCCTTGGTTGGGTGAGGGCACTTGCTGACATTTATGGAGGTCTGGCGAGCACAGGGGATGCCTGGGTTAGGGAAACGTATGTAACCTCCACCCCTTCAGTAGGCAACAGCCCTTCTGAATGCCATCACTCACCTCAGGGCCAGTGCCATACTACGTTCCAGCTAATTTTTACTTACTAAGGATGCCCCAACGTGTAAAGTGGACCAAAACCCTGGTGGCTCGGTCTTGTAGTCTAAAAGGTGCCTATCTGCAGGGTCCTTGAGGTGACCCATTACTCCTCTGGGTGTGAAAAGGGGTCATTTGAAAAGTCAATAATATATAATTTAACCCACATTCTATAATGCTTGGGGGAAACTCTGTACTAAATACTCCAATCCTCGGAAATCGCTAATGATCCTGATGTCAACATGTTTCCACTTACTGGTATCCACTCAGAATTCTGGTAGAGTAAGGAAAAGTGCTAGGAGCCATGGTTGCAGGACAAGGAGTATGGAGTTTTCTGGTCCAGAATTTGGATCAGCTTTGTCAAGGTTTCTATTATTATTAGATACAGTACAACACACCCATATTTTTCACATAGAAATTGAGGAAAGTATTGTATAGACCAGGGGTACTCAAGAACTTTTTTAGATGTCCATCATGCTTTGCCATAAGTTGAGGGTCCAAGAATGTGGTGGTGGTGGGGGGGGGGGGTAGTGGAAATAACTAAAGGCCCCCTCCAGCATTATCTATTGGGGATTGGATGGAAAACAAACAGCAGCTTTTTTTTAGTTTAGCCCTGTGGCACCTACAGCTCTGACTGCACTGGTTTAAATGGGAGAAGAGGAATGACACGGGCAGAGCTGGGAGAAGAGGGATGACACGGACAAAGCTGGGAGAAAAGGAATGGATGGGACAATGCTCCTTGGAGAGAGGTGGATGGGACACTGCTGGTAGGACAGCGATGGATGGGACAGAGATGGTAGGAGAGGGATAGATGGGGGAAGACCTGGGAAGAGAGGATTGGCTAGGGCAGAGCTGGGAGGACAGTAAGATATTGATGAGCAGAGCTGGAAACAGAGGGACGGATAGGGCAGAGCTGAGAGGAGAGTGATGGTTTAGGCAGGGCTGAGAGGAGAGGGATGGATTGGGCAGACCTGAGATAAGAGTGATGGATGAAGCAGAGCTGAGAAGAGATGGATGGATTGAGGCAGAGCTGGGAGGACAGTGATGGATGGGGCAGACCTGGGAGAGGGATGGATGGAGGCAGAGCTGAGAGGAGAGGGATGGGGCAGAGATAGAAAAAGAGGGAGGGATGGGGACAGAGCTGGGAGGACAGTGATGGATGGGGCAGAATTTGGGCCCAGGGTTACACACGGATAAGGCAGCATTTTGTCTGCTAGTTCGCTTTCTTTCTAAGGTGGAACCCCTCTTCCACATCAATTGTTTTGTAGCTCCTCTCACCCTGGTTAGAGGAAGTTGCCCTCATAGGATGTAGTTAGGGTGTTGAAGTACTACCTGTTGGCTACTTCCCCTTTAAAAAAGTCTGCATCTCTCTTGTTCATTCTGGCTGGTCCAGGAAAGGGCCTTCCAGTTTCATAGCTGAACATCAGCAACTGGATAAGGCAAGTTGCGATTTCTGATTAATGTTCTAGGGAATGTTGTCCCCTTTCAAACTCACTGCTCATTCAACAAAAGCCACCAGGCAACAACCGAACAGAAGAGCGTGGTGTGGTGTCTGCATGAAGTTAAGCCCTCTCAAATAGTTTTTGCCAGAGGGGGGCTTTAGGGGAACAACTTACTAAACCTTTGACATTAGGTGCTTGGCCTGTAATCAGTCATGTGTATATCTAGCTACAGTTTCATAAAAAAGCTTTTAGAGAGTATCTAATGCCTCCAAAATAACCAGTTATATTTAAAAAAACCTTTTAAATAAGTTGTTTAAAAGGAAGCTAAGGCTGCCAGGCAGGATGTAGGGATGCATCTGCCAGTCTATGTAACCGCAAAGCCACGATCATCCAAAGCCAAATACAGGTCAGTGCTTAATAGGTCCACCTTTAATGTACAGTAATATTAAGAAAAATAATTTACAAAGTGGTTAAAAAACAATGTCCTCTCTACTGACCTCAAATAAATCACTTGCCAATTCAAATTTTTCTGGCCGACTGGATATACCTTAACATAGAACGAAACACATGCAGCTCGGCCCTGGAATTTGAAAGGCCAGCTGCTAGCCTACTACTGGGGAATCCGATAGCAGGCTGATATACCCACTTTACCAGCGACTCCCATGATGCAGCAATCGCGGGGCGCCGCATTGATGGCTTCCCTGTAGCTGTGCGAGCTTCAGCACCCAGTCTATCTGAATGGCTGGGCGTGGGAATGGGTATGCCCAGTGTGAAAGCCAGGGATGCGGGCAGCCAGCGTTTGCATGTCACCTGTCCCTTTTGACATCAGGCCAATCAGCGTTCAGTGGTTCCATAAATCTTGCATTTAATATTTTAAACATACTTTATTTATTAAAGTTATCAAATTGTACAAAGTGCCCAATCAGGCGAAAGACAAAGGGAACAAGGAAAAGCATACATCATAACGTATACAGCTTAGTACTTATAGCCTATAGCATGCGGCTAGTGTCCTCTTGTGTAGGACACAGCAGCCACCCATCTCAAATATACAATGTCATATAAGAAAATACATCATCTGCAGATTTACAGGTAACCTTATTCTGAGGCGAATAAATTGCAGGTAAGCATTACATGTCCCCTATCAGATGAAGGGGAAGTCTCCCCTTTCCATTCACAGTACCAGTCCGGGGCTCGCTGTTGCCGCAACTCCACATCCGCAGAAAGTGCTCATTTCTTAGGCGTCCTGTAGTGCCAACTGACTTCAGTGGCTACCGTGTCCCATCCCATCCCGCCCGCCCCCCACCCAGCCCATGGACCGGAGTGGAGCCCGAGGAGGAGGGGAAAGAGGGGCCCATAACTTAGCAGTGGGTAGGGGATATGAGAGGGGTAAAGGAAGGACACAGGGAACCCCAACCCAACGACACAGAGGTGTCCGATAAACTTCTAGGTGACAGGGGGGCAAAAGGGAAGGGAGAGACAGAGGGGGAGGGGGAGGGTCAGGAATCAACAAGAACGGGTAGGTGAGGGAAAAGAAAGGCCTAGATAGACTAGGAATGGGTAGGAAGAGAAAGAAAAAGAAGAAGAGGGGGGGGGAGGGAGAACCAGCACCCACCTCCTGAATTTCCGCATCATCACTACGCTCCTCATGAGCTGCAGGTCACCTCATCAAACCAGGCTAATCCCCAGTGATCTGCAGAGCCTCTACGACCTCCCCCAAACGCCTCCCCAAGCTCGAGAGTCTCAGGTCTCCCATGAAATCAACTTGCCATCCTGCCTAAGGCACAGATCACCATGTCAAGGTCCAACAGCCTCCCTATAAACCTCCGAGCTCTTGAATATGTCCCAAATGGTCCATGTCTTTCTAAAGTGTTCCAATCTATCCTGTTTTGTCAGAAGAATCTCCTCCATCTCCTCTATGTGGTCAACCTGGCTGAACCAGTCCCTAAGCGAGGGAGTTCTCTCAGTTTTCCAATTCCTAGGAATCAGGACTCTAGCAGCGTTCATAAGGTGTATCCCCAGTGGGCTCACTCCTCCTATCCCCTTCCCATCAGCAGACCAGTTCAATAAATACCCAGCTGGGCCCCATTCCAAGGAATCGCCCAAAATCTTCCCTGTAACCTCATGCACATTCTCCCAGAAGGTAGCAATTTTAGGGCATGACCACCATACATGAATAAACGTGGCCCCCCGAGAGCCACATCTCCAACACTGATCTGGGACCTCTGGGAATATCCTATGGAGACCTGCAGGAGTTCTATACCAACGAGTGGCAATTTTATAGTTAGTTTCCTGTAGGGAGCTATTAGCCACCCCTTTATGCAGCCCCTTGTAGATCGCTTCCCAGTCGTCTGGTGTAAGCTCCAAATCCAGGTCTTTATGCCACCTATCTTTCCATGGTCTCCTGGCTGCTGGCCTTGCCTCCCCTATCACAGAATAAGCCCATGACAATAGGTGATCAGTTGGACCATCCCCTAGGCAGGCTCTCTCCACTTCTGATGGGGCTCTCTCTCCTACTCTCTTGAGCTCTCCACTTCCAACAAAGTGGCGCATTTGGAAGTACGAGAAGGTAGGAATCGGACCCCCCCAATTTTCCTGTAGATCCCTTCTATCCAAAAATCTACCCTTATCATATAGATTGTAGACTCTGGGATCCTGCATTTTGCTACACTGTGCCAAAAATCCACCCTCCACTCCTGGGGGGAAAGCTGGGTTGTGCCTGATCGGGGTTAATGGGCCCGGTATTGAGAGCAAGTCTGGATGCTGTTTCCCCAATAGTCTAACCTTCCGCAATGTCTCCCCTATCAATGGATGTGTCTCAACAGTGTCCTGGACATCTCTCTTTGCTAAGAAGCAGATGTCCTTCAGTTTCTGTTTGCCCACCTCATCCTCCACTCTG
This sequence comes from Gastrophryne carolinensis, assembly GCA_027917425.1. NCBI lineage: Eukaryota > Metazoa > Chordata > Amphibia > Anura > Microhylidae > Gastrophryne > Gastrophryne carolinensis. The sequence continues at coordinate 495,761,216 of CM051235.1, forward strand.
ACCCAGTCTTTCTGGGAGTGATTAAGATGCCAGTCCAAGAATCTACCCAGGTGGACCGCTCTGACATAACTCTCAACACAGGGGAGGCCAGCGCCTCCTCTCCCCCTGCTACAAATCAAAATCTCTCTCTTAATCCTGGCAGTTGTCTTGTGCCACACAAACTCCCTAAAAGCCTTATTCAAAGTTTTAATAAACTGTGGGGGTATTGTTACCGGGAGACACTGGAGGAGGTACAAAATCCTGGGCAGAACATTCATTTTCAGGACTGCTATTCTACCAAACCAAGACAATTTTAACCTACTCCAGATCTCCAGGTCTTTCTTCAACTGAGTCCCCAAGGGGGCATAGTTTAGCTGAAAGAGCCTATTCAGTTCTCTGGGGAGCTGGATCCCTAAGTATGTTATGCTGTGATCCTGCCAGGCGAATGGAAAGGCCCCTCTCAGAGCATCAGCTTCCAATTTGGGCAAAGAAATATTCAGGGCCGAGGATTTATTGTAGTTGATTTTCAAATTTGAGATGGTGCCGAATATAGCTAGTTCCTGTAAAAGTGATGGAATCGAGATCCTAGGAGACTCAATGAAAAAAAGCATATCGTCAGCATATGCTGCTACTTTCCTTTCCTGCTCCCCAATCTTGATTCCCCTAATCCCTGAGTTCAAGTTTACCTTTCTAAGAAAGGGCTCCAGTGATAATGCAAAAATCAGGGGGGACAGTGGGCACCCTTGACGCGTCCCATTTCTTATATCAAAACTTTGGGAAGATATACCATTAACCCTGACCTTTGCAACTGGACCAGAGTAGAGGGCCAAGACCCTATTAAGGGTTGCCTCCCCTAGGCCTATATGTTCCAGAACTACTCTTATCCAGTCCCACCTAACCCGATCAAACGCCTTTTCGGCATCTGTTGAGAGCAGCATAGCCTGGAATCCATGATTTGAGGCCAACCAGTGCACATCTATGGCCTTAATTACATTGTCCCTGGCTTCCCGTGAGGGGATGAAGCCCACCTGATCTTGTGAGACCAAGTTAGGCATAAGTTTGGAGAGTCTAGTGGCCAAAGCCTTAGCAAAGATTTTCAGATCAACGTTTAGTAAGGCTATTGGTCTATAGTTTCTGCAATCTGTAGCTTCCTTCCCAGCCTTAGGAATGACAGTAATCTGGGCCTCCAAGGCTGAGGAAGGCAGAACCCCAGTCTCAGCAGTCGTGTCAAAGGCTTTGGCTAAGTGTGTCAGGAGTTGCGGAGAGAATGACTTGTAATATTGACTTGTAAAGCCGTCTGGCCCGGGTGCTTTTCCAGGTTTCAGGCCCTTCACTACTTCTTGGAGCTCCAAAGCTGTGATTGGGGCTTCCAGTGAAGCAATCGATTCCTCTGTCAGGCATGGCATTCCAGAATCCTTCACGTAAGACAGCATCTTAGCCCGAAGGCCTGGCTTGGTAATGAACATTGACCCGGGTGCAACAGGTGTAAAGAGAGAGCGAGAAGACGGCCCAGGGCCCATCTTTACTTCCGTCAGTTAAACCACAGTTCCAAATACCTTATCAGCATAAAAATTTTTAGATTAGGATACGCTCTGCTCATATAGCATCTTTATAACAATAAAAGAAGGCTGCCCCCTCCAGGAACATCTCTACCGCCAACGAAGCGTGAGAAGCAGGCTCCAAGAGGAGGGCATCCAAACTCAGTCTGTCACATTAGGAAACTTTCAAGTGCTCATGAAGATGATAACCATAACAATAGCAATAACAATAACCCCCCCGGCCCGTCCCTCCCGCCCCTAGTGTGTTGAGGCAAAGCCCCTGCCACAGATTTCAAGGAATCAGAGAGTGGGCCTCCCGACCTTCAGCAACAATAACCCAAATAAAGCCTATCTAGAGAGCATATGCAATATCATCCATACTTAGCGTGAAAACGCCTACCGCGTCGCTGATAGCCAACTGCGCCCTCGCCGCGGTAGCGGAATGGGATGCGCTAGTCAAATGTCAGCAAGGCGTGTTAAGAGAGTAAACATCACCGTATTGCGTGTGGTATAGGCCACTTAGGTGACCCAGATCAGGGCTCCAGAATGTCACCCCTCTCCAAGTCTGCGCCGGGGCGTTCTCAGTCTCTGCCTTCCTGCCGTTGCCCACGGTTGATTCGGTCTGCGAGGCCACCGGGGGAGTGGGCCGGGGAGGTCCTCTTCGGGGATTCCCCCCGTGTTCCTGGTCCAGAAGAGACTGTCAATAAGTCCGGTATCGCGAAGTCAGCAAACCAGTCAGGGACCGAAACCAAAGGGAGATGGAGGGAGCTACAAAAATCTGCCAAGTCTCCAGGGACACGTAGTGTGCCAGTTTTCCCGTTCACTGTAGCGGAGAGGGCAAAAGGGAATCTCCAGCGATAGGGAATACCTCGTTCCCGCAGTAGCGAGGTGAGTGGTCTCAGGGCTCTTCGATGTTGTAGGGTTATGCCAGAAAGATCTTGAAAAATCTGGATCTCATCATTGTTAAACTGGATCGCGTCCCGTGCTCTGGCCTTGGCTATGATCTCCTCTTTCAGAACAAAGCTTTGCAGGCAACAGACAATGTCCCTGGGATTCGTGTCACCCAAATTCCTCGGGTGCAGTGCTCTGTGAGCTCGAACTAGCTCAATAGGGGTATCGGGAGGGCGTTCGAGGAGGGCATTGAAGATAGATAGCAGTGCGCTCCCAATCTGATCCTGCCCTACTGTTTCTGGGACCCCTCTCACTCGAATGTTGCACCTCCTATTTCTGTTATCTAGGTCCTCTAGGTGCCTGTGCACATTAAGCATGTAATGGTTGTGCGCTGTGACGACTTCGCTCACCAACCGCAAGCTGCGTTTAGTGCGTTCCTCCTCTCTCTCCATGCCATCCATCCTCCGCGCCAGGGCTCTCATGTCGGTTTTTAAATCTGCGATGGCCGTCGCTATGGTGGACTTGATGTCCCCTGCGAAGTCCGCCAACTCCGACCGGGTGGGAAGCTGACTCAGCTGGGCCACAACATCTTGTTCTTCTCTCTCGGAGGGGGCCACACTCGCTCTATCTGGTGAGCTGTCCGGCGAGAGTGAGAGTAAGGGCGCCATTTTGGACATGCGCCGACCAGCGTCGTCCGGCCTCTGCGATTTAAACATGTCCTGCACACTCCTGGAGCTCCCGTTTAGGGCCTGGGGTACCCTCAGAGTCTTTCCTGTCGACCCCGACCTGTTGCTCTTCCCCATAGTCGGCTGGGGACGCGAAATGCAATGCTATCGGGGGTCTCCGCCACGAGCTCCGCTCTCAGGCTGCCATCTTGCCCGCCGGTCAAGCCACGCCCCCTCGCATTTAATATTTTAAATTCTTACATTCGAAAAGTCCCCAGACCCAACCCAGTAAAATCACTGCTGAATCATTACTATTATAAACATCACAAGCTTCAATAGAGCAATTTACCCAATTGCTCATTCTACGGATGGCAGGCACCTTTTGCTTTACCTGCTTTCATAGGGCCCTGAAGCTAATGTAAATGCAGGCAGCCTGCAAACAGGAAGTTCCTTATGACTGTGCTGCTCTGCATTCTGGGATTCCTGACCCCAGCTCTGCTCTGTCTGAGCAAAGCACAGCTATAACCCGCCCTCCTGTATTATATCCCACTCTCCTCTCCACAGTAAGTGTAATGCTTCTGAGTCAAGATGGCGGCGCCCATATCCTAAAGTCCTGAACATAGTTGCAGCCCAGTGGGAAAGAATATTACGTAAGTGACAAAAAACTTAAAATATATTAACTTTAGATGCTTTTTAAATGTTTTTTAAGGGTTTGGGCTTTTCAATAAATCATGGTGAAGGTCCGGTTTAACTTTGAACCCAAGTTATGTTATTACAGCTATGTGACCCCAGGTTGCAAGGCAACTGCATCATCCCACTTTTATACAAACATATCCCCAATGCCGTTCTATGAGCCCAGAGTGAATAACAAATTCAAAATCTTTCTGTTGTAAATTACTCTTAAAGGGATAGAGGCAAACAAATATCTCTCATGACAGAGGACAAATATCTCTCCTTGCGATGGTGTTGATTATATTAAAGCAGGAATCTTACAGAATGAAGCTGAAGAGACAAAAGAGCGTGATGTACAATGACCCTAAAATTTCAAAAGAAAAAAACAACTACCTCACTTGTAGGATCTTGAGTGGGTAAAATGATTTAATGTGTTGCACTACTGTATATCCTGTCATATACCGTATTTTTCACCCTATGTGGGGGGGGGGGGGGGGAGTGTCAGTGCGTCTTATTGGGCGAGTGTAAAAGAAAAAAAAAACAACTAAATAGGAAAAACATATACTTACATAAGCCTTGTGCTACGGTCCCCGGGACACCAACCAAGGAAAGAGCAGCGGGCAGGGAGAGGGCAGAGTAATTGAACCCCACCCACTGTCCCCGCTCTTGCCGCTCCGGGCACTGCCGCTGCTTCTCGGGCCGGAGTGCACACACACCCGGTCCATGCAACCAGTGGGCATCCTGAGTGCATGGACCGGGTGTGTGCATGCTCAAGAAGCAGCGGTGGTGCCGGGAGTGGTGGGAAAAGTGGGCGGGGTTCAATTACCCTGCCCTCTCCTTGTCTGTCGCTCTTTCATTGGCTGGCGTCCCGGGGGCCACAGCTTGAGGCCAATGAAAGAGCGGTATGCAGGGAGAGGGCAGGGTAGCTGAACCCCACCAACTGTCCCCACTCTGGGCACTGCCGAAACGGGTATTTCTCGGCCGGTGTGTGCACACACCCGGTCCATGCAGCCGGGACATGGATGCAGGCCACATCCACAGGCGTGCAGCCCCGGCTGCATGGACCGGTTGTGTGCACACGGCGGCCGAGAAATACCGTGCAGGACGGGGTGTGCACATGCTGACCCGAGAAATACCGGCAGTGCCAACAGCGGGGACAGTGGGCAGGGTTCAGTAACCTTGCACGTTGATGGCTCTAGGCGAGACTAAGTGTATCTTTTTTTTTCTCTAATCTCCAGCATGGGGTGGGGATGGGGGGGGGGGGAATCAGCCACACTGCCTATGGGAATCGGATGGGGGGGTGCCACCCTGCCTATGGGAGGGGGAATGCCACACTGCCTATGGGAGGGGGATGTCACACTACCCATGGGAATGGGATGGGGGTATGCCACACTGCCTATGGGATAGGGGAGAATGCCACACTGCATATGGGGAATGGGATGGAGGTATGCCACACTGCCTATGGGATGGGGGGAATGCCACACTGCATATGGGGAATGGGATGGGGGTATGCCCCACATATATGGGGATTGGGGGAATGCCACACTGCATATGGGGAATGGGATGGGAGAATGCCACACTACCTATGGGAATGGGATGGGGATGCCACAGTGCATATGGGGAATGGGATGGGGGGGTGCCACACTGCCTATGGGAATGGGAGGGGGGATGCCACACTGCATATGGGGAATGGGATGGGGGATGCCACACTGCATATGGGGAATGGGATGGGGAAATGCCAAACTGCCTAAGGGAATGGGATGGGGGAATGCCACACTGCCAATGGGAATGGGATAGGGGAATGCCACACTGCCTATGGGAATGAGATGTGGGGAATGCCACACATTGCCTATGGAAATGGAATGAGGGAATGCCACAACGCCTATGGAAATGGAATGAGGGAATGCCACACTGCCTATGGGAATGGAATGAGGGAATGCCACAATGTCTATGAGGAATAGAGTGGGGTGCCACAATGTCTGTAATGGGGTGTTTTAGTACATTTGGTTTAGAATATTTTTTTCTTATTTTCCACCTCCAGATCCTAGGTGCGTCTTATGAGCAGGTGCGTCTTATAGGCCGAAAAATGCAGTATTTCACATGCTGGTACTGGCAACAGCAGAAATTAAGATCACTGATATAAATCAATGCAAATGATATCTATTCTAATTCTTCTATTTAATACCCTTTATGAAGTCACATATTCAATGTGCCATCTTTACACTTTGGATTAACACAACAGATTGATTACTACCTATATGGTAGAGACAGAAAAAAAGAGATGTAGAGACAGTCCACAAAACTGCCCAAACTTGATTTGCGGCATGCAGTGGCTAAACATACAACATTGGGTTTTTTTAAGCTTTTTGTGACAGATTGCAATCCTTTAGGAAGCACAAAGTCTTGGAACACACAAGGAGTTATTGTATGGCAATGTCCAGCTCAACATTTGCCTCTTTAATATATTTGTTCAGCACTGATACTGCTTGGCCAGAAAGGCTAGAGCAAAGATTAGAGCTCCAAGGGGGAGAAGGTCCAACCTCACTACCTGTTTGGTGACTGCAGACAGGAGGCCCAATTATTAGTTGTAGTTTGTTGTCTTGATATAAAGGTGTTGACCATGAGCAGACTTTTAAAGAGGGTTACTAAATTAAGGTTGACCCTATGGGTCAAATACAGAAAATAGTGTTAGGTAGCAATTAAAGTAGTTCTTAAAGTGGACCAACACCCAGGATTTTGACTATCCTGGGTCTTGGTCCACTTTCGTGGGGCACCCCCGATCGGGGTGCCCCGCTGTGTGAAACCCCCCCGATCACCCTAAAAACTCACCTCTCCCCGCGCCGGCGGACAAGCGATTTGACAGCCGCTTGTCCGTGGCTCCTCCGCCGCCGCCTCCTCCTGCGCTTCCCTCTTGACGCGCGGGCGTCGGCCATTCACAGACGGCCGGCGCGGGCGCGTGCACACCTAGAGGGGCGCGAGGGAGGCTAAGGTAAGGGGGTTTGGGGGTTTTGGGGCGGTCTCACCCCGCGGGACATCCCGATCTCGGATGTCCCGCAGGGAGGGAGGTGATCGGCCCGGGAATCTTATAGATTCCCGGCCCGATCACCCGAGGGTGTTGGTCCACTTTAAGCATTAAAGAAGTTAAACAAGACATTCTTACCTTGTCTCACAGGAAGCTAAACTACGTGCCTGCTCTCTCAGAAGGGTGACATTTTTGTTTTTATATTGCCTGTTCTACAGCCACAGTCCCTATTTTTTCCCTAGCCATTCCACCTTTTGCTTAGAGCCAAGGCTGTCCTGTCTAATGCCTGAGCTGTCTTTATATTGTTCTTTTATATAGTGAAAAATGTTCCTATGTGAATAGGGATCCCTAACTATAGAGAGTGAATGGAACAGGATTGGCTTTACTCCCAACAATAAATGTAATACTATGCTGCCAAATAAGAAATAGCAAACAATAGAATGGGCAGTGAACAACGCCAGGTTGGCTTTCTCCTTGTAGATGGCTCCTAAATAGGAACATGTAAGTTGCTGTTGTTGTTAAGCCCAAGACAAGACTGAGACATAAGGGTTGATTCATGGCTGTGAGTAATTGTTTTACTCACAGTTTTTGATAGTAAACACTTTTCCTTTTTTTTCCCGTAAGTGCATTTCAACACCATATTTAGCTGTGCAATTTTGAATGACACTTAGGGAAAAAAATAAAAAAAAAAAGTGTATACTCTCAAAAAAAGTGAGTAAAAAAATGACTCATGGTCATGAATTAAACCTAAAGTATCTTCACTCTCAGGGAAGGAAAACACAATCAATTCTGAGATAGAGACTTCAATGAGAAGCAAGCGTCTTGTCTGATGAACACATCATGTTGACCCACCTGGAAGATAAAAAAAAAGTTATGTCTGACCACTTCAAGCAGTAATGTTGTGATTTGGGATTCCTAGTTAGACCTAGAGTTCGACTAGGACCACAAATGAACACATTTCCTTAGCCAAAATGGTCTAGATGCGAGGAATACCAGCCAGGAAACCATGTTCCCTGGCCAATGTTACTCCCCTATTTTAGTGATCCCACTGAACTTGTACCACCTGTATGCCGAAACAATGTTTACAGGACGGGCTTGCACAGTGATGTGTGTCTGCCAAGCAAACCCCCACTGGTAGCCAGTGGTCTTGTAGGTTCGCAACCAGGTGGAGCAATCACAGAAGTAGGTTGCCAGTTTCAGAAGACCAATATTTAAATTGTGGGATGTGTGTCACAAGACGACCAGCCTTACTTTTCGTGATGCTCTATCACAGGATGGTTTTCTAGTCTATTTTGCTAAAAGTCTTTGGGAGGCCAGCTGGTGATTGTATGTAAATGAAGCGTTTCAGGCATTTGGTTACTGTATCTCGATATTGTGCCGAATGCATTCTGTGAGAAATTGGAGTTTTAGGCAAATTCAATGTAAAGGTGGAGGCACCTGCTAGTATGTTAATGGCTGTAAATATTTTTTGCATGCCAAGTGAATGCTGTTAACACAACCTTTGTGGCTTTTTTCAATATGTTTTTATTAGAAGGAAAGCAAAGCATAGAGCACACTGACATGTCACTCAACAGTCGTAACATACATCGTACATTAGTTAGGTAAAGAGAAAAAAAGCATATAACTAACGACATATCACAAGCCACATCCCCAGGTCTAGTACATATGAAATATTCGGAAGGCAGTACCCACAATCCCCCCCCTAAAGCCTCAGTAGGAGACCTGCGGCATACCATCCTCCCACGCTCGACTTTACCTAGGCCTGTTTGGTGGCCTCTGAGAAAAACCCCCATAGGGACGTCCCAAGTCATTCTGCTTCAGATTTTCATAAGGAGGGATGCGTCCCAGCCATGAGGGTGTAACTTTAGCAACCTTGCAGGAGCCCTGCTTTCCTCTCTTTTTTTTTGTTTTTTTATACATGAAGTGTACAGGAACAGAGAAGAAAAAATAATGACAAAGACACAGGACAGGAAAGAAAAAAAAAGACAGAGGGAAAAGAGATAAAGGGGTGGAGGGGGGATGTAGCTCATCCACGGACTCAGGAGGTAGCGGGGGGGGGATGTCCCAGGCAGGGGAACGGGTAGGGAAATGAAGGGTAGGGTGCAAGCCAGGGAGGGTCTGGCAGTCATGGCCCGACTGTGTTCTACCTCGACTACCCATTGCTCCCACATATCTGATCTCGCAGCCAGCTACAATGAGGAGAGCAGCACCCTAAATTCCGGTGTATTTTGTGCCATAATCCAAAACGTCCAAGTGATATTGAATTTCTCCCTCCCGTTTTCTACGCTCTCAAGCACCATCTCATCCATCCTCTTGATTCCCTCCACCTTGCGCAACCACTCCAGAATGTCTGGGGTGTGTTGGGATCGCCAGTGTCGAGGGATTACTGACCTGGTCGCAGTTAGTAGATGTCTGAGAATTCCCTTCTTTGCGGCAGAGATCGACCCAGGAATCACCGACAGCAAGGCTATTTGTGGATCTTTAGGGATGTCTTCTAGAGTCAAGAATTTATAGACCGAGAATACCTTGTCCCATAATTTTTTTATTAGGGGGCAACTCCACCATATGTGGATCATAGTGCCCTCCGCCAATCCACACCGCCAGCACATTCCTGTGTCGCCCCCCCCCCTCCCGAATCTGGCTAGGTCAACAGGGCATCTATACCACCAGGATATTTATTATAGTTATATAGATTATATAGATTATAGTTCTTCTCCTGAGCTTTACAAGCCAAGGAGAGCTTATGAGTCAGGGTAAAAGACTTTCCCAATCCTCAGCACTCAGCTCCCGACCTAACTCCTGCTCCCATCTTCTTACATACCCGAGACTCTCCGAGGGATCTCTCTCTGCCTGCAGAACCTTGTACAGGAGCGAGAGTGCATGTGATGGCCCAACGTCAGCCCTCAAAATACCCTTAAAAGAGGTCAGAGGCCTGGAGAGCGAAGACACCGGGGTATGGGAAGAGATGAAAGCAACAAGCTGTCTATGAAGAAGCCAGGACACCCTCTCTCCCTGTCCCTGGATCCGAAGATCCTGAAGATTTGGGGGTCGGCCGCTTTGTAAAGTATCGTCCAGTCTAACCCCTTGCGATTTTTCCCAGATTAGGAATTTACCTGTCCCCACACCCGGAGGAAAGGCGCGATTATCAAACAGAGGAGTAAGTTGTCCTGGTCTGTGCGATACTTCCTTCTTCTTTAGTACTGAGTCCCATATAGCTAGGAGAGAGTATGTCAACAATGGGGAGTTCTGCGACTTTGGCCTCAGATGGGGTGCTATCCATGGAAGAGCAGTAAGACTGAGGGGGGAGGCTCCAGTTTCCACACTCACCCACAGCTTATCCGACTGATGATGTAACCAGTCAGATAGTCTGACTAGTACTGCAGCCGTGTTATAGCCTTTAAGGTCTGGTAACCCTAGTCCCCCTTCTCCCTTGGGTCTCATTAGGACCGAGTAGATAATCCTGAGCTTCTTATCATTCCAGACAAATTTGATCCAGGCCTTCTTCAAGACCTTAAAGAAGCCCTGTTCTGGCACAACTGGGATGGTCTGAAACACATAAAGAAATCAGGGTAAAATGTCCATCTTTAATATGTTTATATGCCCCAACCATGTGTACTGCGCCCTGTTATACGACTTGAGGTTTTCCAAAGTCATAGAGAGGAGGGGGGCGTAATTCAGTCTATATAGGCTATCTAAATTTGATGGCAGTTGTATTTCCAGGTAAGTAATGGATTCCTTCTGCCAGGAGAAATTCGTTTGTAGGAGCTGTAAGGTGTCGTTGGGCAGGGAGATGTTAAGGGCTTCTGTTTTGGCAAGGTTAACTTTGAAGTTAATAAAGGGGGGTGGGAGCAGCTCAATCACTATTATTTATACAAAATTATTATTATTATTCAGGGCCTGGGAACTAATTTACCGCCCAGTTTAACCCTCTCATCAACTAAATACCAAGCAACAAACATGTCTAGCTGTGTGGAAAGAGAACTTTGAAGTTACTAAGGTGGCCGAATCTTTCAAATTCCTTAAGTATATTAGGCAAGGAGAGATGAGGGGATGAAATATAAAACAAGAGATCATCTGCAAACAGTGATAATTTGTGTTCCCTTCCCCCACAGGTGATTCCCTTAATTGCAGGATTTGCTCTCAGGCTTGTGCGAGGTGTTCCATGACTATCACGTATAGCAAAGGCGAAAGTGGGCACCCTTGCCGTGTGTGCCATGGCCAATATTGAATGGGGATGATACGAGCCCATTTACCCTAACTCTGGCCATTGGCCCTCTATAAAGGGACATGATCTTTCCCAGCATATCAGGGCCTATCCCTATGCTGATCAGGGCCGCCCGCAGAAATCTCTAATGAACTCTATCAAAGGCCTTCTCGGAGTCAACAGAGAGCAGGCAGGAGGGGAACTTTTGGGCTTGTGCATGTTGTATAAGAGTGATTAAGGTGTTGTCTCTGGCCTCCCTCCCCACTACGAAGCCCACCTGATAGTTATCAATAATCTCTGCCAGGGATTCTTGCAATCTGTTAGCTACAATTTTTGACGTCTACATTTATTAATGAAATCGGCCTATAGTTACCCGTCAGTGTCTTGTCTTTGATCGGCTTTGGTATAACAGAGACATGCACTTATAAGGCCTGTCTTGGGAAGGGGCAAGAGTCTGATACGCTATTGAAAACTTTCGTCAGCAAACCAGCAGAGCTGAACTGTCCTCCGCCCTCCAAAAGATAGAGGATCTGGAGAATAGATCCCGGCGCAGCAATCTGCGTTTCAGGGGACTGCCAGAATCTATTGTTGACCTTAAATCCACCGTCACGGCCCTACTTCAGGACTTGGTCCCAGCAATCCCAGTTGAACGCCTGGAGATGGACAGGGTCCATCGCGCCCTGGGCCCCCCTAGAGCAGATGGCCAGCCTAGAGATGTTATCGTCAAATTCACCTTTTATAACACCAAAGAGTTGATCGCCCAGACAGCCAGGACACGCAACGACTTGGCCTTCCAGTCCTACAAATACCAAATCTATTCTGACCTGGCCCCAGCGACCCTGCAGAAACGCCGCCTTTTGAAGCCGTATCTTCTAGTTCTTCAATCGCATCAGATAGCATACAAATGGGGCTTCCCGTTTAGACTTTCCTTTACATATATGGGTCGCACACATGCAGTCGCAACCCCAGAAGAAGCTTCTGAATTGCTGGAACGCCTGGGCCTGACTACTGTAACAGAGCCGTTACCCACATTAAAACCTCCTCAGGAGCAGCGCGCACGACCAACGCGGAGGGACCAGCGGACCAGCAGCCAGCGCCCCTATCCGGCCTCGACTTCAACACGAACGGCGGCAGCCCGCCACCCTGACAACGGTTGACTCTGGACAGAAGGTTGAGCAATCCACAAATGGTGCGACATAACCCCCAACAATTGGCAACCACGCACAATGTTTCGGGACTTTTTCCCTCACCCTTTTGCCCCGCTTCTTCCCGGAGACTTCCACTCCCCTTTTTTTCTTTGCTCCTACCTATAGGTGCCACCGAGATCCACGATGGACTGTATGGAGGTAACTGACCTGGTCACGTTGGGGGCGCCCGCCCGCCACTGGGGGGAGGATATTTTCCCTCTCCCGTGGGCCGACGGGGGCTCCCAACACAGGGAGACTTATATGCTTTACCTTCAATATCAATGCAATGTTACCTACGACCGTTATGCAATTGTTTTCTCTAAATTGTGATGTTGCTGGCCTACGCGGGCACTTGTGCCTTGATGCTGTGGTTCAGTCATGGGGTGCCGTGATAGGGCGATGGTCTCTGCTATATAGGCCCTCCTCCCCTCTGCTTTGAAAGCGGTAATGCTGACAGCGGGACCCTCTTGAGGGCGACCAGCTGCGCGGATGGTGGGGGCTGGGGAGACTACTCGGCCTGGACGGCTCCCTGAGTGAACAAAATTGATATCGGGCCTGTTTTAATTGTTATACGCAATTGTTTTTTCTTTTTCTAAACTGTTACACTGTTAGCCCGCGTGGGCGTCAGATGTTTGGCGCTGTGGTTCGGTCGTGGGTCACCGTGGTGGGGCGATGGTCTCTAACTATCTAGGCCCTCGTTCTCTCCGCTTGAGGACGATGATACCAACCGTGGGACCCCCCCCCGGGGGGGTGACCAGTTGCGTGGCTGATGGAAGCGGTGGAGACCATTCGACCCGGGCGGGGCCCCTGAGTGAACACTACTGTTATCAGACCGACTTTGAATGTTATATGACTCTGCGCCACATTGGGGGGTGGGCCATGTGGAGTGCGACATTCGCGGTCCGTCCTGGCTGCCTCCCAATGGGGATGCATTTGTTTTTTGTGGTTAAAAGTAACGAAGAGGTGCGCCCCTTATGGGTGACCCTAGGTTAGACGCCGGTATTGTGTTAATCTGTTTCTGGCCCCGGTACCCCTCAAGCACGGAGTAGGATGAGAGGCATGTGCACCCTAGCTTTGGTTAAAGTTGCGGTTATTGTCTTGAGCTCTGAATTGATCTACTAAATTAACACCTTCCCCCCCCCCACGTCTCAATGTATGTGACGCCGTTCCTAAGCCGCTGCAGGTAACTTTACATTTGCTAGGCGACTCCCCGCCCAGAGGCGACCCCCCCCCAGAAACCCAGAACACTTCCGATTGGGGGATACCCCCGGAAGGCAACCACTGACTCGATCCGAGTCGCCAACTCTTTTCCCCTATTCCCTTACCTCTGGGGCACCACTTGTAGTGACGGCCCCCAGCACCCCTATACTACACAGGGTATACTTGGGATACTCCATAGCTTGGGCTGTGCTGCACCCACTGCTACCCACTCTACCCTAAACGCTCTTGCCGTTCCCTAACCTTTCCCCAACCCCAAACACCCTACCCCCATAGCCTTCCTCCTCCCTCTCCCTCCCCCCCTCTCCCCTTTATATATTTATTCCTAGTACCTCCCCAATTTTTTTTTTTATTTTTTTTTTATTTATTTATTTTTTCTCTCCTTTTGTGCCTGAGTCTGCCTGCCTTTTAGTGGAACTGCTACAATGAGCCAAGCCCAAAGTTCACCGGGTAGAGCTGACCTAAACTTTAAACTGCTTTCGCACAATGTGCAGGGTTTTAACTCCCCGCACAAACGGACCAAAGCGTTCCACTATTACAGGCAGATGCGGGCTGATATCTTATGCCTTCAGGAGACAAGGTTTTCAACCACCAGCTCCCCAAAGTACCTAAACCCGCAATACCCAACATTTTTCTTGGCCTGTCACAGGGAGAAAACCAGGGGGGTAGCCATTGCATTCAGACGTCACGTTCCATTCAAATGCGAAATGACAGTGGCTGACCCAACTGGCCGGTATCTGATTGTAATTGGAAGCTTAAATGACATACAGATGACCTTTGTGTCGTATTATGCGCCCAACACCCACCAGGCAAATTTTTGCTCGCACCTTTTGAGGAAGATTAAGGAGCACAGCAAAGGGTTACTAATTATGGCCGGGGACTCCAACATTGCGCTGGACCCTAAGTTGGATAGATCACTTCAGCAGGGTAGGGGCCATTCCTCGCCACCCATGCAGCAACCTCCGAATCGCATTAATGCCATGCTGAGGGACGCAACCCTGATAGATGTATGGCGCGACCTGAACCCGAAAACGCGGGATTACACCTTCTATTCGAATCCCCACAACTCGTTTTGCAGAATTGATCACATTATGGTGCCCCAGACTGTTTTGCCCATGATTGGCAAATGCCAGATTCTGGCCACACCCTGGTCTGATCACGCTCCAATACTCATGAGGTTTGAAGCTGCCCCCCCCACTGCTAGACCGTTCAAGTGGAGACTGAATGACTCCATGCTCACACGCAAGGAGACCCACGATCAGATCCTGCAGTCCCTTAAAAATTATTTTGCGATTAACACTAATTCAGCCACAGAGATAAGCGTATGGGAGGCTCACAAAGTAGTAATCAGGGGAGAACTCATCGCGCTAGCCACCTCTCTTAAGAAACATAGAGCAGAGCGGATAGCCCAACTAACAACCAGTCTGGAAAAGCTACAATCTGCTTGGAAGGCGAACCCCACGAGGGAACTCAAAAAGAAAGTAGACGAGGTCACCATACAACTCAATGTTGCATTAGACGAGATAGCGGAGAAGAAGCTTAGGTGGGGCAGACAGAAGATGTATGCGAGGGCCAACAAACCCGATACCCCTTTGGCAAACAAGCTCCGATATTCGGGGCCAAGACAATCCCCAATTATGCTACGATCTGCAGAAGGGTCCAATACGGCTAACCCCATTAAAATTGTGGACATCTTTGGGAGGATGTTGGGCAAGCTCTATGCGGCGCCTCAGGGGTTCCCCATAGAGAAAGCCACTGAATTCTTAGACTCGATCTCGCTCCCCACGGTAGCAGAAGTTCATAGAGCTAATCTTGAAGCGGAGATCTCTGTCTCAGAGGTCTTAAAGGCAATCAAAAGCTTAAAAGCTTCCAAGGCACCGGGGCCTGATGGTTTCTCAAACTTATACTATAAAAAATATGCAGCGGAGCTGGCCCCTCATCTAGCAAAAATGTTTAATTCCCTCAAAGAAGAGGGCATCTTGAACCAAACCTCTATGGAGGCATTCATAAGCATGATCCCGAAGCCGGATAAGGACCAACTAAACCCACAGAACTACAGGCCCATATCATTGCTTAATGTAGATCTTAAAATACTGGGGAAAGTATTGGTCACCAGGATCAACGAGTTTCTGGGTACACTGATCGGGAAGGATCAAGTGGGATTTGTACCTAATAGGCAAGCCTCAGATAACATTCGCAGAATAACTCACTTAATCAAGCAAGCCCAGCAGAGGGAAATCCACAGCCTTCTCTTATCATTGGATATGCAGAAGGCATTTGATTCCCTATCATGGGACTATATGTTCCTTGCCCTTCGGAAGTGGGGATTTGGAAATAACTTCCTAACATGGATACGGTCCATGTACTCGTCTCCCTCAGCAAAGGTTCAGTATGGGGGCCATCTCTCTGAGTCATTCCCAATCAGCAGAGGCA
This sequence comes from Gastrophryne carolinensis, assembly GCA_027917425.1. NCBI lineage: Eukaryota > Metazoa > Chordata > Amphibia > Anura > Microhylidae > Gastrophryne > Gastrophryne carolinensis. Next base: position 495,777,025 of record CM051235.1, read on the forward strand.
CACGGCAAGGGTGCCCACTCTCTCCAGTGTTATTCGTGTTAGCTTTGGAGCCACTAGCAATAGCAATCAGAACACACCCAGATATAACAGGATTAGAGTTAGCGGGGTACCACCACAAAGCATGCCTTTTCGCAGATGACATACTGCTAGTCCTCTCGAGACCACATATCTCGCTGCCCAATGCCCTCCACCTCCTAGACGACTTCTCACAAATCTCAGGCCTTAAAGTCAACAAAGAGAAATCTATGGGACTAAACCTAAATATCCCTCCCCAGATGGTGAGAACGCTCCAATCCAGCTTTCCCTTCCGATGGGCCCCGGGGACACTATCATACCTAGGGGTTAAAGTCACCCCTCACTATCATACTTTATACCAGGCCAACTACCCCTCCCTCTTTCGCTCACTGAAAGCTATGCTTGACTCTTGGCAGGGTCACGGGATCTCATGGATAGGAAGAATAAATGCGGTAAAAATGACCCTATTACCCAAGATGCTTTATCATTTCCGGACGCTCCCTGTTCAAATCCCCTCGCACCAGATTAGAAGTATGCAGAACAGCATAATGAGGTTTGTCTGGGGAAATACTAGGCCGAGGGTAGCTAAAACTACTATGTTTAGACATAGGACAGAAGGAGGGCTGGGAGTTCCGTGCGTGAACAGATACTACATGGCCGCACAAATCGCGCAGCTACACAGCTTACATCTTGAGGTGGAAATTCCTCTTTGGGTCTCCTTAGAAGCCATGGCATGCGATCCCGTCCCCATAGACAGCTTGATTTGGATCCCACCACAACATAGACCCCGCTTTACATGCCCAATCTTAGGCCACTCCCTCCGTATGTGGGATGGAGTGAAATACTCGGGGAAAAACCCCTGGTTCCCTCCGGGGATGGAGAGCTCTGAAGCATTCACATGGTGGAAACGGAAAGGTATTGATAAAGTGTATCATCTACTAGATCGGGAGGAATTAATTCCTTGGCCGATATTGGTGTCGAAAGAGGGGGCGCCTGCCGCCGAGTGCTTCAGATATGTCCAGATCCGGCATTGGCTGGCTCCCCTACTGAAGAACAAAGCCCATGGGGTAGATAAAACACCCTTTGAGAGGATGTGTATTCGAGGGACACCGACACCAGGCCTCATCTCTATGATCTATGCTCATCTTACGTCCCTACCAGACAACATGAAACACGGATATATGACAAAATGGGAAACAGATTTGAATCGAGTCCTAGAAAGGAAGGAGTGGATGGACATTTGGGCAGGGATAAACAAATGTTCTATAAACATCACCACATTAGAGGCGGCATATAAGATGCTTACAAGGTGGTACCTGGTACCATCCCGCGTGGCCAAAGCAGTCCCAGGGTACCCGGCCACCTGTTTCCGAGGTTGTACTGCAGAGGGGACGGTCCTCCACATTTGGTGGGAATGCCCGAAGGTCAGGAGGTTCTGGTCTCGGGTCTTTGGCCTGCTCTACAGTCTCCTAAATGTTAACTTGCGCAGGGACCCTTGGGTAGCTTTGCTACACGTGAAGCCAGAAGGAATCACTAAGCCCCAACACACCTTGCTGACTCAGGTCATGCTGGCGGCCAAATTAGCTATTGCAAGCTCATGGAAGAAAGGGAATGTTCCATTTCAGTTGGTAAAAGAGAGGCTGAATGGTATTTTCATCAACGAGAAATTAACCAGCATCTTGAGAGATTCCCATGAGAGATTCATGAAGATTTGGGACCCGTGGGTGGAATACTCGTTCCCAGACTTGAGAGAGGCCCTGTTGCGGTGAGAAATGGCTTGCAAACCCTCCCCTTTAAACGCTTACACACACTTCCCTTTTTTGTTATATAATTTTATTTTTTTTTTTTTCTCCTTTTCTTCTTTCCTTCCCTCTACTTCCCTTCATGTTTCCCGTCTGTCCCCCTCCTCCCCACTTGTCGTCTCCCGTCCCTCCCCTCCTCAGATCCCTTGTCCCCCTCACCCCCCCCCCCCGGACACCGGTGGGGTGGGGAGCTTGTGGCAGGAGTGGGAATCCACCTGCCATCCAATTTGAGTAAGGACGGATATTAGTAAACAGGTGCTAATTTTCAATCGCTCATACCGGTACATCATTGAACTTTAAGAGCTCAAACATTCCACATGTGCCTTAGCTACTTACTGAAATTGGCATAACTGAGACACTGTATGAATAACGACAACTCATGTCCTGGAATAGTTTATTTGTAAGTGAACAAAATGTTGTACTGTTTATCTTTATACCAAAATTTCAATAAAAAAGATTGAAACAGAAAACTTTCGTCAGAAAGGGTAAGAGACTCCCCCCCTGTGTTTTATAAAACCTTTGCTTGAACCCATCAGGGCCTAGGCTTTTCCCCAACGAGGTCCCTTTAATGGCCTTCGCCACCTCCGTCTCCTCAAAGGGTGCCTCCAGTGATTCTCCCACCTCCTCAGGCAGCGAAGGAACTGCTGTTTCCTCCATGTATGCCGTTATGTGTGCATCTAGTTACTCCGGAGGGAGGGCATCCCAACTACCTTTTATATTATAAAGCCCCTCATAGTACTTCTGGAATTCCTCCACTATCTGATTTGGTTTATGGACATCTTGTCCCTCCTTACCTCTAATTACCGGGACATATGTCAGATCTTGTCCAGGGTGTAAAGATCTAGCCAGTAATCTCCCGCACTTATCTGAGAATTTGTAGAACCTGGCTTTACATCTGGCTCTGTATTTCAGGTAGCTTTGGTCGTATACCTTTTTTAGTGTCTCTCTGGCCGCGATCAACTCCATCAAATCCCTATTGGAGGGTTATTTTTATGGGATTGCTCGAGCGACCGAATATGGTCTAGAGTGGTCCAGATCTGATATGCCCGCTTTCTCTTTAATCTAGTGCCATGTTTAATGAAAATCCCCCTAAGAACACACTTCAGTGCCTCCCATTGCGTTGGCAGGGGAGTGTTATCATTTACATGGTCGCCAATGAAATGTGTTATGGAGCCCTCTACCTCTGTCATGCACATGGTATCCTTGAGGAGATTGTCATTAAGTCTCCAACTGAACTGCTTCCTGGCCCCTCCCATAATAGGTATGTTGAGATATACTGGGGAGTGGTCTGACCAGACGATTGGGCCAATTGAAGAACTCAAGTCTCTGGCTAAGGCATAATGGCTGACAAATATATAGTCTAGTCTGCTGTGGTGTGGTGGTGTGAGTGTGTGAAAAGAAATGTAGCCTCTTGTCCCCTGATTTAGGATTCTCCAAACATCGACCACCTGAAGGTCACTCAGTGCCCTTAAAGTCGCCAACTTAGTTTGCGGGATTGCCGACTTACCCTGAGAGGTATCCAACCTCAGGTCTAATGCCACATTGAGATCACCTCCCAGAATTATGACCCCCTCTGCAAATTTCTCCAGGAGGCGGAGATACCGCATGCCTACCCCTGCTTGATCCTGATTGGGTAGAAAGTTGCCATTGTGTAGGTCTCCCCGACCATTGAGAATTTCAGGAAAATGTACCTCCCCAGAGGATCCACCTTTGAGTCTAAGGGTTCCAGCGAGGTGCCTCTATGTATAGCAAGCGACACTCCTTTGGATTTAGTATCTGGATTTGGGGAATGGTACCATTTCGTGAAAAATCTATTTTTAATTTCTGGGATTCTCCCGACACTAAAATGGGTCTCTTGAAAAAGTATTACATTCACCTTTTCTTTGTGGAGCGCATATAGTATCTTGGCTCTCTTCTCGGGGATGTTTAAACCCTTAGCATTAAAGGAGCATATCTCTTCGTGGCTTTTTTGACACGCGGCAGTCTGAGAATTTAGATTCATCCATTTAGATTTTAAATACATTGCATTTCTTTTTCAATAAAAATTTTGAAATTTTATTAAAGCTTCTTCTGACATTTTCAAGAAACAGCGTGAATATGTTTTCCTGTATGATGTGCACAATGTAAACTCGCTAGATAGCATACAATGGTGCGCGTCACAGCTTCTAGTTAGAGTGTCCTAAATCCCTTTGAAAGCAATATGTCAATGTAGTTTATCATCAAAACTATCACCTTCAGATTTTATGCATCAACTAACAAAACAGATCGAGCTTTACCATAAACTCACAACATTTTACTGGTCGTGGTAATTTTGTTGTTGCATAGCAACCTACGTTCGAGCATTTGCCGCTTCGACTTATACACAAATTAAATATATACAGTAAAAAAATACAGTCTATCAATTTGCAAAGCTTGGAAGCAAAAATTAAGAGAAGACAATGACAGCTATTTTGTTTATTTGTGGACTAATACAACTGTTCAGCGAAGTAATAGAAATAATTCTAAAATAAAAAGATCTAACCCAATGTATAACGTTATGAGTGACATCATTTCGCTTGCTATGAACACGGCTGGCCAACTTAAAAGGAAAACTCCCTTTTTGTCAGGATTTTGGTGTTCCGCCTTAATATTTTCCTCTTTTGGAATGTAAAAGAATTATTTGTGTTAGGATTGTGCCCCCGTACCTGTGATTTACTTATCAGCATGCAATTTCCAAGATTCTCATATTCCTGGGGCTCTGTTTTGCTACAGTGGGAGTGGTTTTCGTGGCTTTGAGTAAAAATAATGGACTACAAGTCCCACAATGCCTCCAATGTAAAAGATGAACTCTTTAGCAGCTTTGGCTAAGTCTTAGCAGCCTAATGACTGGGAGATAAAGAGAGGGAGGATGAGCTAGGAAGGAAGAAATTGGGAGGCAAGGTCGGTATCGTCTGTCTGTCATACCTCCTGACCCCATGTGACATGGACTGACCAAGGCTGACTTAAAGCCAATTAATCCCCCGGCTGTCCTCTATCCAGAATCCACTTTTTCAGATGCCGCCAGGACTTAAAGCCGCTTAGTGTGAGAGTGACGTATGTACGGCTGTCTGTGGCTTGGGATGGAGCGCCAGTGAGGCAAGCCCCGTCTGACTGACAGGAGCCCTTCCACTGTTGCGCCCACTGCCATTAGGCCATTACTGTTGCCATATTTTCCTACCCCACGGCAGATGGCCTAGTTGTGCCGTCAGCCATCGTCCTGCCTCTGGTTCCGGAGCGGGAAGGGAGCGACATGCTAGGAGCCATTTGTGGGTTAGGGATGAAGCACCTGAGGAGCAGAGGCGAGGGCCCCATTCGATCATCTGAAGACCTCCCATGTCTAGGTTGAACACCGTGAACCAGGAGCGACAAGCGGAGAACAGCTGCTAACTGTAACAAGTGGGCAACCGCCCATATTCAAAACCAAAGGGGGGGGGCTTGTGCTGCATGTACCGGCTTCAGAGGAGAACATACTACCATGCTTAAAAGGTATTAAGATCAGTTTAAACATACAGTAAACTGCACAAAAGAGGAATTTGGGAAATCTTGTCAAGGCAATGGTTCTAAAACCCAAAAGGCCAACAAAGCAAACCCTGACTGAGAAAGAATTAATGGGACATCTGGAAATTCTTATAGTATCGACCCAATATACATAACAGGGTTCTATTTGAAACAAGGAGCAAATACATTTAAACTAGCTGTATAAGCCGGCAGTAAATAAGGGACAAAATCTTGACTGTGTCAAAATAAATAGACTCCTTGGGGAAATAGCTCAGAAAGAGAGGCAGCAGCTTTGGGACCCAAGCACAAAGCTAACAAAGTTACTTATAAATTACAAAGAAGTATTTAAAAAAGCACAAACTAATTATACAAAGGGGGAGCTAATTCTAGCAAAAGTAAAAGGCAGGGAAGAAGAAAGTAGAAAGCTCTCTCTCTCCCCCTTGACAATTTGTTATTTCTGGAAACATGCCCAAATCCCATAATAAGGAGCACAAATACAGCCCTTTATTCAATCCTATACCAAAGAACAAGATGCCCTAGGGGCATCACAGGAATGTACTTCTCGCACTAAAGTCAGTTCCTTACCAGACCTTCCCTCCACCATTAATTTGGAAGAAAGGATGAGAACTCCGCAACACTTGCTCAAAATTAACCACCACGCATAATATTATAATGATCTCTAGGGCTCATGCTGCATGCACTACTGGAAGACCAGATAGTGAGGCCATAGCGACAGTGGAGGAGATCCATAATATACCTAGCTCGAACAATGGAGTTGAGAAAAAGTACTGAACTCAAAGAGCTGACAACATACCTGACCAAGAAAAAAAAGAGGAAGTCACAACGACTAAAAGTATCACACAGACAATAACTAACATTTTTGAGAAATTAACGACAGAAATGAAGAATACATTGTCAGTCTCAGTTCAGCAACTAGTCTAAGAAGCCATTAATAAAGAAGTTATGGAAATACGAGAAGCAATATCAGATCTCAGAACAAGAATTGAATCAGTTGAGTGCGACAACAATAGCACAGGAAAGAAGTCAGAAGATATGGTCAGAAATGTCCAACAAAATTGATGAAATTGATGAAACAGAAGCAGAAGAAATAACATCAAAATTAAGGGCATTGGTGCCACGATAATTCAGTGGGGGACTTAAAAGTTTGCACAGCAATTATTCAGACATCTCCCCAGGAAAGATAAAATTGTCAAAATTGACAGGGCGCACAAAGACCCATGACGCTGGCAGGGCACAGGACATTATCTGTTTTATACCAGACTACCAAGAAAAGGAAGGGATAATATCTTGCACACAAGGAAGCCAGCCTTTTAGATTTGAAAACATCTCGATATATAACTATTTTTCTGCAAGCACACTGAGGAAAAAGTACATATTGAAACCAGTGACTAAAAAAGAAATCAAATACAAATGGTCCTTTCTATTCGGCTTAAATGTCAACAATACACATTGATGAATGGGATAAGCCCTACAACAACTTCCTGACCTAAAGAAATTAATTATCGAGTATTGGGCAACTACATAAAATGAGAGTGAAGAGTAAGGATAGAAGTTAAGAACTGAATCTTCTTCTGCGTTTTTACCCTCCTTTACCCCACAATCCATTTTAGACAATTCTATACAAAAAGAGGAAACTGTAATCAGTCAGCAGAGGAGAGGAACGGAACTTCTCCTTTCCTCTTGAGCACCTTTAGATAATTCTCCACGTAAGAAAGAAATGTAGCCTGTTTCTAGAGGAGAGGAAGGAGAAGCAGATTTTTTTCCTCGTTTTCTTCCTCATCTCCCAATTCTAAACACAAGAGGTAAATGTAATTCATTTTTGGAGGTGTGGAGGGGGAGGATCAGAGACCATAACATATATGTGTCTTTCCTTTTCTTTTTTTCTTCTCTTCCTTGTCAAAAAACTAGTTAAAATTACAACAGGCATGGGTTAGGCCTGACCTCAACGGAGGTTACCAGGGAAATCTCCAACAGAAGTCAGATATTACCTAATACTAGGTGGGCCCAAACCAAGGTATTGGATGGGAGGCAATTATGGGTATGGAAGAAGGGGGGGTGGAAAGAAAGTGAAAAAAGTGGGGAGAGCGCACCATATACTTGCACGAAAAATACTTTCTTCGTTTTTCCTCCTGGTTTATATTTTACATTACATTTTCTCCACCAGTGTCTCTTTCCAACTACTTCCTTATTTTTTTTTTCCCTAGCAAGAAGCAGTGGCTCCATATAAATTATATTTTTGTTGTTACAATGTACGGCACATAAAGCATATAAACGCAGTATCTTAACTAGAGAATCAAGAGCAAATGACATAGATGTCACATTTATCCAGGAGACCCACTTTAAGAATGGGAAAATCCCAAAATGTATCTTCCGAGGCTGTGGAGCAATATATAATAAACCATACAGGGCCAAGAAATCTAGGGGGTAGCCATATTGTGACTTTAAAGTAATACAACAATACAGTGACAATTCAGGCAGATATATAATCTTGATAGGAGAACTATAAGGACAAATGTCTACGCTAGTTCAGTGGTCCCCAACCTTTTTTTCACAGTGGACCGGTTCAGGATTTGGTCATTTTACCGCGGCCCGGTGTGGCACTGGGGGGGGGGGCTGACTGCGGGCGGGGCAAGGAGAAAATGGAGGAAGAAAAAAAAAGAGGGAACATAGGGTGGGGAACGGAGAAAAAGAAAGTAAGAGAAAAAAAGGAGAAAGTTAGGAGGTTGGGAAGAAGAGTAAAGAAAGAAAAGGAAAGAAAAAAAGGTGAGAAATAGAGAGAAAGGAAAATAAAAAGAAGGGAGTGAAGCAAGAAAGAGAGGGAAAACAGAAGTGGGGGAGGTAATGAAAAAAAGAGAGAACGAATGTATAGCAATAGTGAGTGAAAGAAAAGAGAAAGGGAAGAAGAAATGAAAAACGAGGGGGAGGGAGAAGGGGAGTGAGAAATAAATAAATAAAAAAGAGAGAGAGTAAAGAGACGGGAAGAAGACAGGATGGAAGAGGAGAGGAGGAATGGAGTAAGAGAAACAGGGAGGGAAGGGAAGGAGGGAGAGAAGGAAGTGAGAACTGAAGAAAGGGAGAGAGAGAAAAGCAAGGACAGAGAATAAGAAAGAGGAAGGGAGAGTGAAAGAGCAAAAGGAAGGAAGAAGGCAGTATGGGAGTGAGGGAGAAAGAGAGTGAAAGGCAGAAAGAATGGGAGAGAGGGAAGGATGAAAGGAAGGAGTGAGGGAAAGGATGAAGGAAAGAGAACAAGAGAAAGAGAGAAGGAAAGTTGAGAAAGAGAGAATAAAGTGTGGTGGAGAGAGAGAGAAAGAGAGGCAGGGAAGAAGGGAGAAAAAAAAGAAAAAGAGAAGGACACAGGGAGAAAGATAGAGGAAGAGAAAAGGGAAGGAAGGGACAAATAAAAGAAGCAAGAGAGGACAAAAAATTAAAGCAGGGAGAAAGTGAGAGAGAGATGGGGAAGGAAGGGAGAAAAAAAAGGACAGTGATAAAGTGAGAGAGGGAGAAAAAGACAGAGAATGGAAGGGAAACACAGAATAGAAGAGAATGAGGCAGACTGGCCACAACTAATTCATCATGGGTGGGACTTGCCTTTTCTCTCCTTTACTGTTGTGTCCTGCCAGTCTGACACCTCCAGGACACTGATGATCGCAGAGCGGGGGGGGGGGGGGTCAATCAGCTCCCGGCCAGCCAGAGATGATTAAACAAAAGTCTCCGACGGCTGGTGGGAGCTCTGAAGCTTTTTTATTTTTACCTTATCTTCCCTGTCTTCGGCAGAGCCCGGGCACACCGCAATTGTGCCCCGGCCACTCCTCCATCACTGGCCCAGCCGTGATTGGGCCTCCCTCAGCCTCTACAAAGCACCTCCTCCAGTTCTGCTGATGCCGCCACACAGCACGTTATTACCCTGGCCCCGGGCACACCACTCCACAGCGGGGGCAGCCGGGACATTTCTTAAAGGGGCAGGACCGCGGCACATGGGGGGGATCCAGCCTCAAGGCCTGGAACTATTTGAGCCACGGACCGGTAGCGGTCCGTGGCCCGGGCGTTGGGGACCGCTGCGCTAGTTAACATATATGCCCTGAACATGCATCAAACCAGGTTCGTCACTAGTACCCTTAAAAATATATCAAAAATCCATAAAGAGGTAGTAATCCTGGCTGGAGATTTGAACATGGTTCCAACACAAGACAAACATAGTAAAGTTCCTCCCTGGCAACAAAACTATACATAAACATAGAAAATGATCAAATTAGAAGTATGATAACAATTATTCAGTAGTTGATGTCTGGAGAATGCAAAAATCTAAATCAGAATAATTATACATGCTATAACCACCTGAATAATACATACTCCCTTATAGATATTATGTATTTGCCACAATCCGCCATAAAGGGCATGATCAAATGACATAGGGAACAGGACAATATCCGTTCACACTCCTCTTTGGTGGTCTATTAAACTAGTAATCAATTCAACAAAATCGAGAATACAACAGGCACTAAGAGAATATTTTTTGTATAATGATACCAGGTGCGCTAAGTGTTTCATACGGGGGATCCTAGAGAAAGAAAACAAAAAAAATGATACAGGATGAAAACTATGCAAAAGACAAAAAGAACTACCTTAAGAAGAGATCACAAATTTATACACCAGGGAGAACCATGGCAAAACAACTAAAGAACTAGAGGGGCCATACATTTTATAGAACAGATTCATAGCAGAAGTTGAGGCCAATCGGTAACAGATCTGGATGAAATTAACAAAGATTTCAAGGAATTTTAGAATTTTAGAAATATATAATCTAAGGAATGGAGAAGTTAAGGTAAAAGAAGAACAATAGACAACACTATAGCTACAGAACTTGAAAAACCAATCAGCGCCAAAGAAACAGAATGAGCAATTAATAGATCAATACATCATACAACAAGAGTCCCGGTTGAGAAGGACTCAGCGCATAATATTATAAGAACTTCAAAGAAGCACTAATACCATATTTACTAATCTATAGTAATGAATCAGGGAACTCCACTTCTCCCACCAAACAAATGAATCATTCACTAATAAAAGTGATCCCCTTAATAAATTGTGATATTAAATTGTATGCAAGTATACTAACACAAAGACTAGAACAAGCCTTACCAACAATATCATCAACTCAGGCTGGAATTAGAAGGGGGAAAGGCACACGCCACACCAACTCTATAGCCATTAACATTATGCATCATAATTTTAGTAGAAAATCGGAATAGCTAATGATTATGTTAGATGCAGAAAAAGCCGTTGACAACATTAAAGCAACTTGGCTTTGGCCCACAAATAACAACCAGAATGCAATAATTATTATTAACAACTCTTTAACAGGCCCCTTTGAAATAAATAATAGAGACAGACGGGGTGTCCTCTCTCGCCCATTTTATTCAATATTTGCCTGGAACCCTTACTTCACCAAATTAATGAATATATCTTCAACAACAAAGAAGTAAAAGTCCTGGGATATGTCGGCGACGTATTGGGCACAGCTACAGAGTACAAAGATTAATTAACCTGACTATTTGAGATTCTTGAAGAATATTGAAGGTTGGTTTCACATTTTAAAGTTAATGAAACTAAGTCTGTAATCCTCCCCTTCTACGCCTCAGAGAAAACTGAGAAATATGTGAAAATGGTCTATGGCTTGGAATGGCACACCAATGCAATAAAATATTTAGGCATTAATCTAACTAAAACACCCAAAGACCTATTTAAAGCAATTTTCCTACTATTAGTGTGACTAAAAAGCAATATCTGCACTCAGGCATGAATCTAATTGGAAAAATAAACTGCATAAAAATGTTTATCCACCCACAACTCCGCCCAGAATATACCAATCACAATTCAAGATACTTTTTTTCAAAGAGATCCATAAAATCCTTCAAGACGTTTTATGGCATGACATAAATGAAAAATTTGCAGCAATTATGGCAAAAAATACAACAAAATAAACAAACCGCGCTTGAATTAAGTTGAAACAAACTCAAAAAATTAAATTAATATAAAGCTCAAGTCCATCGCAGGAGTAGTAGAAAGGTGTCAGTCCAATCTTAAATTCATATAGAACACAAATGCCAATATAGTACTCAAACTCCGCAGAATGTATAGCCTATTATATCTCTTCTTAAGCTTCAAATGTCACCCATTATGCTTCAATTCAAAACAACGTGCTCCAAATCACCAGTGATGTATAAATGAACGTACCAGAAAAAGATTTTCAACATGCGTGTCTGATAATCAGTTAAGGTCCTCCTCAATCCACTCATTCCAATACAGAGAGGGGTAATCTCCCCTTAATATTCCTTTCTATAGATCTTTTTCTCTAACAGCTCCCATAGATTTAATGTATAGCAGAAATAAGAAGCAAGATATAGGGGTCGATTCAAAGAAACATGTAACAGCTTTGATTTTGGTGCCGATCATCCTATTTTTCCCGTACGCTCGTGCGTTCGTATGAACTTGCGAGTGATTCTATAAGCTAATACGTTTCTATCCTAAAATGTACGTCCGTTCGTATGGCAGTTCGGGAATCAGACCTATGTCAGTTTCCATCCTGAATTTTCCGTTTCATTTCTCAGGTTGCAACATTGGTTTTGCCCTTTTTCCTTTTTTGTCTGGACGTAAATCCTTCTGATCTTGCGGCTGCGCACTACAAACTTACCTCATTAAAGTGCATTCTAAATATTTGGTCTTTTATTTTTCTTTATTTCATTCATTTTGTAGTAACCAACCATTAATGAATGCATTTGCATAAGTAAATCTTACTTTGTTTAATTTTTAGTTAACTTGCATTTTTTACTTGTGGATTTAATTTTAATATTTTGGCTTCAAATGGTACAACTTTAAATTTTTTGTGTGGTTACCCACACCCTCTACATACAGATTTGCTCTCAAAAATTAAAAAACACCCAGCAACTTCTGCATGTTATGAGTCTAGAAACAGCCAAGATGGCGGGTCAGGTATTATCGGGCAGCCTGCAAACAGAAAGGGCCTTGTGACTGTGTTGCTCTGCATTCTTTGATTTCTGACCTACACCAATAAATTCAAATTAAAAATATTATTCTAGTACATCAATTTAAAAATAAATAACAAAGGACATAAGTTTCTTTAATTAACGCAAATATATGGATGTGTTGCAAAATAAAGGTTTACATGCAAAGGACTAATTAAGGTCCACATTAAAATGCTTTTATAAGGCATACATGAATCAGGTATGCATTGCCATACAATTTATGGCCTCGGCCATGCTGATACATGCAGTTCATTGGAGCTCAAGACGCTCAGACTCCTCCACATAGCCAAAAAACCTGTTCAAGAACAGCAATCCGACTGCTAAAAGGTGTCGGCAGTGGCTTTCTTTTAAAACGGATTTAGAGGTTGGAAAACTGCTCTCTGAATCACACCTAAACACATCCGATTATCCTAAGTTTTACGTTTTGAACCTACAATTTAGGAACGAACTTCCGATGATTGTAAGAGCATATACGAAATCGTACGTAGGCTCGCGCGAGTCGGAAATGGCCAAAAAAACAGGATAAAATGACTAACACCCACCCAAACTTACGATTCTCGATCCGAAATCAATTAACTTTTGCTCTTTGAATCGAGGGGATAGTGTGATACCGTTTTTACATTTAAAAGTTTAAGTTTTTATTGTGCTTACCACAAAACTTTGTAAACTTTGCATGGGTTAAATAAAACTTCCAAGACTCCAGGCGAGGTTATTCACCATCTCCCTCTTAGAAGGGGCTGTTGTTATGAAAAGGAAAAAACCTCAGCTGTTCACTTATTAGGCGACGCCGTGTTCCTCCATACTGCGGCCGCAAATATCGGAGGCGGCTTTCGCTGATTCCTTTCCCCGTACTGTGGCTGGGGGACGTGATGACGCTGCGTGGTGTGTCCTGCCCAGCGTGGAGTTTGAGTGCTATATTGGCATTTGTGTTCTATATAAATGAAAAATTGCATATATTCACTGCAATGGAGCGGGACATGGCAGTTAACCGTGACTGATGGCATGGGCGTCGCCACGTTGGAGGGAGACAGGAAGGGCAGCCCAACGAGAGGGCAGCCCTGGACTAGTAGCGATGGTCAAAGTGGGAGATAAGGTGAGTATAGCTTTTATTTGTGTTACACAAAAATGAAAATAATGGAAAACAATGATGCTAATTAAAATCTCACCCGGGCTGGGATGTGAGTCCAATAAGCTGACAGTTTACAAAAAAAATTTAAAGAAAACAAGGTCCTTCCAAACTGAAGAAGTTGCATTTCAGCATAATGGATTAAACCTGTCACCCATGCCTTAGCCAATCAGATGATTAACAAGCTAGAGTGATGATATATGTACTCGAAATCACCACTTTGGTGTACATAGCTAAATTAAACACATTTTTGCTATGGAAAACTGTTGCAAACAGAAAGAAAATTTAAAAAATAACAGATAAGCTCAGCACATTGAAGACATCCTTTTGCCATACAATAATGGAAGCTTTTAAAATGCCATTAAAAGCGGACTTAACCAATAAGAGGATTCAAGCTGTTATTCTAAAAATATCTACGAATAACCATTGCGATGTACATGTCAAAACTGGAGATCTCATAAGTGTTGATTCATCACCCTAATTTTTTTACTGGGTTTCTTTGAAATTAAACACTTTAGACACAAGAAAATACCCAGTGATGAATCAACCTTATAGAGATGCCATAAAGTGTTTTAATGTGTGCAACTGTACACAATATATATATATATATATATATATATATATATATATATATAGGTTAAAGCTCAGCTCTTTGGGGGTTGTGGGGTGTGGTTGCACAAGGCACCACAGAGGCGCCAGGCACCGCTCCAACATTTTCTTTTTTTTTTAAAGGACGGGCGGCACTACACTCAGCCCAATGGTCATCTTCATCATTCTGATGCACCCCTCGGCTGAACAATGCGCCCCCTTCATGGAATTTTGTTTTCCTGCCCTGTGTAAGTATTACCCACCACTGAAATAACACAGCTGTCAGTGTCAGAAGTATTGCTGTGAACCGTGTTGCTGGTAGTGAGAAGATGCCACTGACAGCTGCTTCTGTCACTCAGCATGCAATCGGGAGGAGCGATTAGACACACATGAGAAATCTCCTTATCCTTCAGTTCGGAGTGAGCTTCAACACGACAGGTGGCATCAAGCGAGGGAGCCCAGAGAAGGTCAGTGACCGCTTATTGACTGAGGCGGGGAGTTGGACATCACACAGTTAAGGAACGGAAAGGTCTGACTGAGAAGAAGCCAATACAGAACTTTCACTGTTCTCTGAATTAGGGGGGAACAAAATATTGTGTTACTGAAGGGGTTAATGGGGAGTTGGGGCCCCAACTTCACATGACTGCATTCATGATCTCCCTGCAGACTGAGGAGCTCTTATAGAGCTCTATGGGCCAGGCAAGACCAGGATAGGATGCTGTGGGGCCGTGTTAGGTCCAGGGATATCATTTTGCTGTTGTAGGGCCATATGCAGGGTCAGGCCACCTGTTTGGCTGCTGTGGGACCATGGAGTGCTTTGCCAGGGGGGCCCATTAGGCTGCTGTGGAGTCAAGCAGTGTCGGGCCATCTTGTGTAGAGCAGGAGCCAAGTTAAGCTGCTGTGTGGCTATGTGCTGTGGGGCCCAGTTAGTCTGTCAGGGGGTCAGCACAGCCTGCACCCACACAGCATAGAAGCCTGGAAACATGTGTAAGTATGTCCCTACTTTAATCTATGATAGCACCACATTAGGGTAATACACAGCAATGGACACATTGTGATCTAGCTTACCTGAGGCTGCCCTATACTTGATGTAAGCTGTAAGTGCATCAGTAGCTTAAAGGGATGCTTCTAATTTATCCAGTGCTGTATTTATCGTAAATGAGGGGCTCTCATAGATTGGAGTAAGGACGGCACTTATACAAGAATGCCTCGATGCAGACTTGCTGGCCCTGGATTCTAAGAGTGTAAGAAAGGCATGATGGCCTTGCTTCAGAGTGCAGCTACAAATGTGTGCCAACTAGACCTTTGTTTCAACTATAACTTAGAGACAGGTTATAAGACTTGCTGGCTGACGTGGTTTAAAGTGGAACAAAACCCTGCACAGATGGCCCTAGAATCTAACAGATACCAGAGCTGGCCACTGGTCTTTCCCTGGAATATCCCGAATGGGGCTGCCCCACTGTGTGAAACCCCCAGGGTTGCCGGTAGTCACTCACCTTTCCCCGGTCCAGCGGTGCATGCACTGCCTACAATGGGCAGCGAGATCAGCCCCATACCCTGCATCTTCAGACTGTGTACATGCTCCTGCCCTAGTCATTCAGATGGCTCAGGCTGGGGTGGGAGTGCACATGCCTCTGGGGTCACAGACACTCTTGCTACTCATTGAAATCAATGAAAGCCCTTTTCCAGGGATGTAAACATGGCAAAGGCTCTGATTGGACGAGAGCCCATGCATGTGCAGTTGGACCGAGGAGAGGTGTTTTATTAGGCAAATTTGGGGGTTTCACATAGTGAGGCGTCCCAATTCGGGATGTCCCGCAGGCACAGATCAAAACCTGGGAAAGTCCAAATCTCAGGTTTGTAAGTTCAGGGGCTCTTTAATGAAAGCTACACATTCGGGACATAAACTGCAATTCATACATTGAAATTTTACTGGAAGCTGCCTAATACCTCTAGCGTTGCACATAAGAACGAAAGTGTGTTATGTGGCATAGGGCCTCTTCAGTTAAGCTAGCTCTTAATTAAGGTAAGCCTGCTCCCAATTTATCTATTGCATTGTATGTCCCAAATGGGGCTCTTAGAGACTAGAATTAGTACTAGAGTTAGGACTGCACCTCACAGGGGCACCTTGGCGCTGGTGGTGCAGCTTAAGCATACTTCTGCAGATGTGTGTGACCGAGCTCCCTGTTTTTAACCTAGTTTAGAGACAGATTGTAGGCTGGTCAGCAAGCTAACTGGTTTGAGTGCTGTGGCCCCTTTAAGACTTTTGTATTCTAATTGCCCTGCTAATGTGCACCTCCCTGGTTAGTTATAAAATGGTCTGAGCGGCTGCCACCCCCCTTTGTTTCTTTTGAATTTGTGCAAGCACATGGTGTGTGGGGTCTAGGCTGTATTGCAAGGTCTTTGACCCTTCCACCCCATGGCTTGCACTTGAGGTTTAGGGCAACCTCAGGTAAGCCTGCTCCCAATTTATCTATTGCATTGTATGTCCCAAATGGGGCTCTTAGAGACTAGAATTAGTACTAGAGTTAGGACTGCACCTCACAGGGGCACCTTGGCGCTGGTGGTGCAGCTTAAGCATAATTCTGCAGATGTGTGTGACCGAGCCCCCTGTTTTTAACCTAGTTTAGAGACAGATTGTAGGCTGGTCAGCAAGCTAACTGGTTTGAGTGCTGTGGCCCCTTTAAGACTTTTGTATTCTAATTGCCCTGCTAATGTGCACCTCCCTGGTTAGTTATAAAATGGTCTGAGCGGCTGCCACCCCCCTTTGTTTCTTTTGAATTTGTGCAAGCACATGGTGTGTGGGGTCTAGGCTGTATTGCAAGGTCTTTGACCCTTCCACCCCATGGCTTGCACTTGAGGTTTAGGGCAACCTCAGGTAAGCCTGCTCCCAATTTATCTATTGCATTGTATGTCCCAAATGGGGCTCTTAGAGACTAGAATTAGTACTAGAGTTAGGACTGCACCTCACAGGGGCACCTTGGCGCTGGTGGTGCAGCTTAAGCATACTTCTGCAGATGTGTGTGACCGAGCCCCCTGTTTTTAACCTAGTTTAGAGACAGATTGTAGGCTGGTCAGCAAGCTAACTGGTTTGAGTGCTGTGGCCCCTTTAAGACTTTTGTATTCTAATTGCCCTGCTAATGTGCACCTCCCTGGTTAGTTATAAAATGGTCTGAGCGGCTGCCACCCCCCTTTGTTTCTTTTGAATTTGTGCAAGCACATGGTGTGTGGGGTCTAGGCTGTATTGCAAGGTCTTTGACCCTTCCACCCCATGGCTTGCACTTGAGGTTTAGGGCAACCTCAGGTAAGCCTGCTCCCAATTTATCTATTGCATTGTATGTCCCAAATGGGGCTCTTAGAGACTAGAATTAGTACTAGAGTTAGGACTGCACCTCACAGGGGCACCTTGGCGCTGGTGGTGCAGCTTAAGCATACTTCTGCAGATGTGTGTTACCGAGCCCCCTGTTTTTAACCTAGTTTAGAGACAGATTGTAGGCTGGTCAGCAAGCTAACTGGTTTGAGTGCTGTGGCCCCTTTAAGACTTTAGCTCTTAATTAGAATAGGATTCTAGGACTTTTACAAGAGTGCCTTGTTGTGCCATTTGCAACCAAGACCTCCATCTTTAACCAGATTTTAGAGGCGGGTTATAGAAATTGTTTCTGCCTGAAAAGGAGGGCTGGAGCTACTTTAAATGTTGTTTATGTTATAGGAGGCAAAATATTTCCTTGCATGAGCAAACACATGACATAAGCTAAGGCAAATCTGTTACTGGGAACAACATTTAGGTTAGATGACATAGAAGATATACTGGGGTGCATTAGAAGCCTCTTGGCATTAGGTGTTAAACAGCAGAACTAATGGGTCCTAATGATCCACCCCAAGTGTAATATTTTTTAACTATTGCAATGCTGTTTTCCTTCAGTTCAAACTAGCAATGTCCTCTGTAACAAGGAAATGTGAAAAATCATTTTACAGCTGCTAATAAGCTAATTTATCAGTGCCAGTGTCCAATTACTGTATAAAAAATGCAATTAGCCAACCAAGAGATGGAGACTGATACTTCCTGGGAGTGACTCAAAGCCCAATGTAGAGAAAAAATAAAATCAAAGGCCAGTAACAAACGCTAAATGATTCTATTCATATTCATGTCTTGGGTATAATATAGATAATGATGTAAATCAGTCTTTGGTACAAACTACAGGGAGGGTCATAGCAAGTATTGGGAAATCAGTGGTCAGTTTGGTCTGTTTTTACACAGAGCTGCATCTTTTGCTGCTAAACTGCATTTCTGCTACACCCACCTCCGATATTCAGCAAGTCCTCAGCATGCTACATTGGAAGCGGTTGGCACAATAGAAGGAACATCTTGAGTCTTGAGCTTGGTCTGTGAAAGAATGTTACAAAGCAAAGTGCACATCTATGCTTGTTATACAGGATGGAAAAAAGGAATTGGAGAAGTCCTTGAGAAGAATTGATTTTTACCGCTGTATTAGAGTGAAAATAAAAGATCCATAGCCGTAAATAGGGCTGAGATTTGAAAAGAACATTACAATGCAGCACTAATGATAGGAAAATAACAATCACAACCTCAAAGTACTGTAAGTCAAATTGTCCAAACTTCCTAAAAAGACCTTTAATTATGCTGTTAGCTGAATAGATTTCTTGTTTCTTAAAGGACTTCTATGGGCATTGGTATAAAAGGCAAGGACATAAAGAGTTCAACTGCCAGAAAGTCTTTGTACAGATGTTACAGTAAACAGGCAGGGTGTGATCACTGTCCCTATACACAGTGAATAAAACTGCCCACACACTGTGATGCAGAGGGGTCATGGGACATTTTCTGCTCTTAGAAGACAGCTTAACTTTAGAACAGGGGCTTGAACTTTGCAAATGCACTTTTCTGAGGTGGGTAATTATGGTCTGTCTGGGGAGTAAGAAATGTATGCTTTTATTTATGACTTAAACAACAGATGCACTTTAAAAAAAATAATAATATCCAAGTGCTGGGCTACAGCAAAGGGGCTAAATCTATATCAACAGCTATTGGAGCACACCAGGAAGAACATTCTGCTTTCTAGGTAAGCAAACAATGTTTTTTACATTGTTGAGGAGTATAATTTGCTCCTCGGCACAGTCTCTAGCAGGAAGCTGCTGGTATGGGGAGGTCCGCTTATATTCCTTCTGCACATTCTGCAGATATTCTAATGTGAATGGTAAATTATGTTTCATTAAGCAGCTTCCCCCAGACTGCTTTGCAATGCAGCCTTTTTCTGAGCCCAGAAATGGCTGGTCTCAGCCACATGTCTGGGCTGAAGAGCACAGGAAAAACCCATGCTGGGAGGAGGTGGATGGTGTAATAGCGTCCCCTGGCTAGGGTTGCGTCTGGGAAGGGGGCTGCTAGAGTTGAGGGGGAGCCCTGGGATACTCTGGATGGGATAGTTTGGGTCATAATTGGGAATTATTTGTGTAGTGTAAATGTATTTACTGGAGTAGGCCACTAGATGCCCCCATAGGATAAGAAATAGAATAAGAAGTGTAGTTACTTAGGCAATTAGAGGGCAGTAGAAGGATATACTATAAAAAGGTAGAGATAAGGAGATTCTAGAAAGTTCCAGAGGGCATGGGAATAGAGCCCCAAAGAGAGGTGACCACATACAGGAAGGTTCCTGTTCCCTGGTGCACCAAGGTCCAGCTGGATTTGAGTGCCTGCATTCATTGGGACCTGTGACAAGGCGAGGTGCAGGTTAAGTGCACTCCTGAAGTATAGCTGCTGGAGGTCCTGTGGAGTGGATGCTCAGAAAGGAGGGCCTTAGAGTCCGGGACCCCCTGAGAGAGGTACAGAACACCAGCTTGGGACCCGGACCCTGGTCCAACTACCAACAAACATGTCGTCCAATAAAAATCCAGGCCCATGAAAAACAAGAAACAACAGAGCAATAAAAGCCCTGAAGCTAAAAATCCTAAGAATCCAAAGATTCCTTATCTCACCTAGCCTAACATCCCAGTGAGATATACACACCTTCCACTATTTTCCCCACCGCATGCCTACTTACTCCCCCCCCCCCCCGGCTTGAGTAAAGCCCTTATATATTATAGTTTCTGACTGCAAATCCCAGAATCTTTTCACGATAACAGGTGAGCTCATCAGCAGCATGTGTCGATGTTCATCACCAGTGATGTTGAATTAGAACAGAAGGGGTTAAACCTCAGATAGCATCAAGTCACTGCCAGGTACACCAATCACACCACTTTGGTGTCTGTTGGCAACATAAACATATTGCTAGGGAAACTAGCTTCAGGTTGTGCCGGGGGGGAAGATCAGGAGCAATGTTAGAAAATATTATTTTACAGAAAGAGTAGTAGGTGCTTGGAACAAACTTCCAGCAGAGGTAGTTGAAACATCAACAGTCACTGAATTTAAACATGCCTGGGATAAGCACACATCTATCCTAAGATAAAGAGAACATACAGTATACACATAAGGGCAGACTAGATGGACCGTATGGTCTCCTTCTGCCGTCAACCTTCTATGTTTCTATGTTTCTTACTTGAAGGGTAATTATGCTTTTGATTGCATTTTTAAAAGTTTCCATTATTGTGTGCCAAAATGATGTACTCAAGGTGCTGAGCTTATCAATTAATGTATTAACACAACTGCATGTAACACAACTGTGTTATAAAAGAAAACGGTTTTCCCTAGCAATACATGATGTGTTCTTCCCCATTCAGCACATTCAGGGGGGTGAAGAGAATTGCGTTGGATATTCCAGCTGGATGCGCCACAACCGGTGGTTTTGAATGAAGATTTGTCGTTCACACCGGTTATGACCCCACATATATATGGTTCACTTAGCTGGCTTTAGTAATAGGGTGATTTAGTGGCAGTGCACTATTTGTATTGTACAAAATTGTTATTTCATAAAGTTTGGATGGTAGGCACTTTTAGGATTTGAGTTTTTTGGCTGCACATTGAAAATTGGGGTTGGATGGATGCTGATTCATAGTTTTGATAGATTGGGCACGGTTTCGTTCGAATACTTAATCCAATGTAGTAGGGTATAATGGTTTATAGGGGGTTTCAAGTTTTTTCACTTATGGTTTTCCTTCTTGTTTTTTCCCTCCTTCATGGTTTTGTTTTGCCCCTCTTTTTGTCTGTTATTCTTTTTTCTATTCCTCTCTCCTCTCCCTCTTTTTCTTTTCTATTACTCTACTTTTCTTCTCATCCTTCCCCCTTTCTTCTTCTCTTTATGTTTCACTCTTTTTTTCTCCTTGGTTTCCCTTTCACTTCTTAAGGAGTGTTTTGGTTATTGGCAGTCATATGGTTATGTTGTGTATTCCAGTTCGCGTTCTCTTTTGGGATGCCCCCCATGTCCTGGATTCATGTTGGTGTGAAGAACAGCACAGATGAAGCATACTGGACCACCTTGAAGATGAGAATAGCAGAAGGAGTGGTCCACTGGGAAATTATCCCTCCTATGATCCAGGTCCCTGCATGGAGATATTCCTGGAGCAATGCCTTAGTTATTAATCAATATTCCTAGGAGTGTATTTGATCTTTCCTGTGTTTTTCTCCCCTGTTCCTCTGTGAGTCCCATGTCATTTGGCTTAGTCCAGCCTAATTAACTTGAATACTACAAAATATATAGTGAGAGATCTTTACAAATAGTGCCTATCCGTGTATAGAAATCTTGCCTGAGAGATTCCAGGGGGTTCCTCTTGGGGCGATAGGTACCCCTGATTTGTTGCCCTGCTGGATGGATAGGAAATCTGGGGTTTTAAATAGTAGTATTTTGTGATAAGTATTTGAAGACCATGCCCTTGTTAATATGTAAATAGGTATATGTAGGTTAGGATGCTATGGTTATACTGTATTATACAAAATGTGAATTTATGCTGTATATACTAGTAGTTACATAGTGATGTATATAGTGGTTTTGTCCTGTTTACCCATTCATGTTTTTCTTCTTTTTTATTCACTTTTGTGTAGTATATGCGTTGGAGATGCTCGTTGTCCACCGGGGGACTCCCGTGTACCCAGTCCCGCGCCGCGCTCGGCAGGGCATGCTCGCTTCTCTCCTCCCTGTCTGCGGGGGGGGGGGGGGTGACGCGCTGCTAGTCCGAGCGCTCTCCCTCAGTGGGACACATTTCCACACTCCAGCTTGGAGCGCGGATGCTTCACGTCCGGTTAGGCGCCGGTGACACACTTCCGGACGGCGCGTGAGCGTGGGCCGGGGGAACGCCGGGAGGTGAGTACATAAGGGGACAATTGCACCTTCCCGCAGCATACTCTGACTGATGAAGTGATGTCACGTCACGAAACGCGTCGTTTGTCCTTTCTTGGGAATAGTGGTGACCATTCCCTTTGCACAATATGGATACGTAAGATAGATTATATTTTTTTTTAAATGTTTTGTATGATCTGTACCTACCTCATTCATTAAGACATTTTTGCACTGATTTATGTAGGTTTGTTGTGATTGATGCACTTTTGGAAGCACTAGACACTTATTATGTACTTATATTTATATTTTTGTATACTAGAAATATTAGTCCCACTTGTTAACAGCGCCCCCTCATGGCAGTTTGTGTAATTGTTGTTTGTCTGCGGATTTAATGGGTATTTTAATGTGATTGACCATGTTACTATGAATTTCAATAAACTTAAGATCTACTTTAATCTTTGAGTGCCAATTTAAGTCTCTGGATAGGGTCTCTTATAAGGGGGATTGGTCATCCATGTTTGTGTATTTCTTCCCCATTCATAACTTGTGGCATTACTGGCCCCAAACCGATCTGTAGCATCCGTATTGCTTCACATTTGTTCTCCTGTGGCTTACCAACCCTCTGCCGATGATGTACCCTTGGCTACCTCAAGGCCCAGGGCACACTTCCCTGGATTTATTGATGCCTGCATCACTGATAGCATCCAGTACCACCTGTACCTTACAAAGGTAACTTTTCCAATCTGAGCTGAAGATGACCACATTCTGCAAGTAGTAGCATAATCCAGATCTGGTCACAAGATCCAATCCATCAGTCACTGGAAGTCATCAAGGCCACCATGCAGTCCACGTGGCATTACTATATAATAGTAATAGATAATGAAACAGCCCACCCACTGAATAGGCAGAATTCTGCTTTGCATCCTCTATTAAGGGGATTTGTCTGTAACCTTGAAAGTGAAATTCAGAGTTGTGAAACTCCTCCCAACTTCTCAATCAGTTAATCCAACCTGGGCATGGGGTAGGTGCCCCATTCAAAATTCTTTGAACTCAGTCTTTCTGAACTCATTGCAAAACCTCCAGATACCATTGGGTTTTTTGGACTGGGACAATGGGCTTACCCACTTACTTTGGGACTCCTCATTTACTTCCAGGTTTACATACATTTACCCTCCGCTGATATAGCCTCTCTGCTCTGGTATTCTGTAAGGCTTACAACCATGCTCAGTCTCTATGTGATGCTTGATAACGTGTGTACACCCCTGTATGTTAGAAACGGACGTTTATTTTGATGCAGAAATTCAAATAACTTCCTGTTGGAGGCCATTATGGACCCCCCTTATTCCAAGATTTGAGCAAATGTATATGGTACATTAGAAAGGGTTTTCTACTATCACTTTGGTTTACTCTGTAACTTACCCATTTTCAACAATTGCATAGGGACATTGACACCAAAAATGTACTATCCTCTAGATTAATGTTGTTGACCCTTGTGGACCATCTGTTTGCAGGTGGTAGAATGGATATTCAAAGGTTCTAAGCCAGGGAGTCAGAGGGTTCATGGTTTTCAGAGGGCAAGACTAGCTCAAGGTCAGACAGGCAATGGTCATTCCAAGCAGCAAGCAGGGGTGGTCAGACAAAACAGAAGTCGGCAACAGCTAAACAATGGATGTAAAGCAAAATATCACCCTAGCACAGTACATGCTAGGGGTGAGCAACAAATGGCAACTGTGGGTGGGTCTGGCCACGCGTGTTTCAATTTGCAGGAGTGGTGCAGGGAAGCCAGCCATACCAGGCTCAGTTTCAGGGGGGAGCATTCCAGCTCATACGGACCTGGAGAAGAGCGCAAGAGGCCGATCAGATCAGGTAAGAATCTAACATTAACATACCCCTGAGGTAGGGCCTACAGACCCTCCACCACAGGCTTATGGGGGTTCTATCAGCATGAATGTCTTTGGTTGGAACCCAACACCTCTCTTCTGGTCTGTATCCCTTCTAGTCCACTAAGTACTGAAGAGAATTCTTAGAGAATCTAAGATTCAGGTTTGCCATCCATTAGGATAGCAGGAGGAGAAGAATTAAGTTCTGCCTCTGATGCTGGTTTTAGAGGAGAGACATGAAAGGAATTACAGATCTTCAAAGACTGTGGGAGGTCCAATTTGTAAGTGACTTGATTTATGTTTTTGCAGGATGGGGAACGGACCAATATAACAGGTCCCAGTTTAACAGAAGATTGGCCACGTTCTTAGTAGAAAGCCAAACAAGATCCCCAGACTTATATTCCAGACGACTAGAGCTGTGACAATCCACAAACGTTTTCTGCTGATAGTCTGCCCGAATGAAATTCCGTTGCACTTTCAACCAAAGGGCTGACCACTGAGAGAGCCACTCTTATAGAGGAAGGTAACCCAGAAGATGGACTTATTATTTGAGATCTTTGACAAAGACACAGCGGAAGGGAAAGACTCCAGCAGAAGAGTTAACAGCATTGTTGAATGCAAACTTTGTAAAAGCGAGATACTTGGACCAATCTGTCTGAGCATCAGAGACAAAACAATGGAGGAACTGCTCCAGCGACTGATTGGTCCTCTCTGTCTGTTGGACTGTGGGTGGTAAGTGGATAAAAGGGAGACAGAGAGGCCCAAGCAGGAGGAAAATGCCCTCCAGAAGTGATAAACGAACTGGACCAGATCCTCCGGCATACCGTGGAGACGGAAGACGTGATCTATTAAGAGCTGCGCCAGTTCTTTGCAAAAGAGAGCCATTAAACATGGTGTGACAGGTGGGCTAGAGTTCCTTTAATTTGCAGATGTTCCACAATATTGGAGTCATGGAATTGCTACAAGACCATAAAACAGTGGGATAGGGGTACAAAAAGAAAATGCTCAGGTTTTCCCATGGAGTCGATTTGAAATCCCAATCAAGAGATCGGGCAGGATGGCGGCAATTACCCTATGTCAAGGGAGTATAGGGAGAGTCTCCTTTACAAATGGCCTTTGGTCAGAAAAACTATGAGATAGTGTCTAGGCTTTTAAATTCTAAGAGCCCAGTTAATAAGTAATGGCAAAATTGAATCTAGAAAAAGAAAGAGCTTGGCAAGGACTTTTTGCAGATTCGATATGTTCTATATTTTTGCAATCAGTGGGAATTAAGCCCTCTAATCAGTGCCTCCACTCTAGTTTCACCGCTAGAAGCTTCCTGTTGCAGATGTCATAATTTCGTTTGCCTGAACTAAATTTTCTAGTTAAAAAAACAGTCGGGGACCCATAATACTGGGAAAGAACTGACACCACGCCAAGCTTGGAAGCATCCACTTTTACGATGAGGGCCTGCTGGATGTCTAGATGAACTAATACACATCCCAAACTAAAGGCAGTTCTTAATCTCTAAAAGGCTTGGGTGGCCTGATTGGACCAAATTGGAGAAAAGGATCAGTAAGGGGGAGACCATGGTGGAGAAGTTCTTAATAAATTGCCTAAAAAAGTTTGAGTGCCCCAAAATCCTTTGCAACCCTTTCAAATCTTTATTGGAAATGATATACCCTAAAAAGGGGAATTTTTGAGCTTGGCATAGAGGCGGTTTTTGCAGAACCAGGGGGACTTGCTTCCTAGACTGCCAGGGAATTACAGAGACCAAATAGCATGACCAGGTACTCACAATGCCTATCTCGGGTGTTAAAGGCCATCTTACATTCGTCTCCCTGTCTGATCCTAATTAAATTATAGAGGTCAAGTTTGGTGAAGACCTGGACCCCAATCACCCGAATAAACCTTCGGTCAAGGGAAGGAGATATTTGTTCCTAATCTTGATTTTATTCAGGTGGATGCCCGAATAAAACCTTTCTGAAGGTTTTCAGGGATATACTCTTCACTGGCCTTGTCCTTAACCCATGTGAGGTTATAAATCTTCCCCCTAGGGGGCATGGTTAAAGGGAGAAGATCAAATGGACAATCAAAAGCTCTATGAGGTGGAAGAGAATCAGTGGCCTTCTGAGAGAAGGCATCCGTAAAGTCAGCATATGGGAAGGGTACCCCTTCGGGGGTGAGAGATACAGAGTGCAAACATAACTAAAAGGAGTTATGAAAACATTGTGACCCGCATCTAGCCAACTGCCCCATGGCCCACTCAATTTGGGGGTTATCCTGAATGACGAGTTGCATAGTTTCACCTAGGGTGTCAGACGAGGGATGACTTGACCATCGTGTACTTTAAGGCTTCGGTCAGCCGTAGATGAAATTGGCCACATAAAGCTCCATCATTCCAGCGAGAGTCCACTGCCCAATGTTGAAACTCTGTGCAAAATTTTTCCACCGTCTCTGCCGTAGGGTGCGCACCTTGGGGTCGGCAGTGGCACCTCGATCAGGATCATCATAAAGGACCTCCATGGCCTTGAGAAAGTTATCCATGGACTGATGAGCCGGGTTGAGACCCGCTCTATTGGGGGGGTGGGAGATGACGAGGCCCACTCAGTGTTCTTGTGAGCATGAAGTATGGAGGGCCTAAGTGAAGAGTCCCTAAAGTTGGCAAACCTGCTATGGCCCCCTGAAAATTTCATGCAAAGAGGGATGTTGTCCCCTGGGGAAGTGGCCACTGATCCCTGGGATGAAGAGGGTGTAGGAGGTGGATGGTTCTCCTGGGCAGTCACCCAATGAGCCAGGTGCTCCACAGCTGCTGTCAGGGCTTGCTCCTGTTCGACAGTTTGGTTCATTTCTTAAATGGCCTGTGGTAATGTAATGCCCCACAGGACACCTGCCTTCAGCTCAGTTGGAAACCACCGATTTCTGTTGCTGCTTTTGCCTTTGGACAAGCTCCTGTGTGCTGGGACGCAAGCAGGCCTCACCAGACATGGTTGCCCCCAGGTCTTACTATAGTACAAAGGATGCCAACTGACAAGGCGAAAGGTGGAAAGGGCAAAACAGAGAGGAGAGTCCGAATAACCGGGGTCACTTACAGGGTATCAGTCCTCCAAGCGTCTGAGTACTGGGATTGAGCAGATGCATGGTCGTTGAAAGCCAGAGGGGCTAAACCGGGAGTCAGGGAGTTCACGGTATCGTGGTATCCAGCAGGCAAGACTAGTTCGAGGTCAGACAAGCAGTGGTTGGGCCAGCCAGCAAGCAGAGTTGGTCAGACGAAACAGGATTCAACAACGAATAAACAATGGCTGTAAAGCAGAATAGCACCCTAGTA
The DNA here is from genome assembly GCA_027917425.1 of Gastrophryne carolinensis. NCBI lineage: Eukaryota > Metazoa > Chordata > Amphibia > Anura > Microhylidae > Gastrophryne > Gastrophryne carolinensis. Next base: position 495,804,545 of record CM051235.1, read on the forward strand.
CAGTATACACAATCACAGGCAATGTGGTCAGAGCTGGGTACGTATTGGTACGACCAATGAAAACTGTGGGTCAGTCTGGTCAGCACCAGGGGATTGGCCAGTTTTCCAACCCCTAGGGCTAACTGGCCCTAACCTAATTCCAGGAGCTGGTCAGCTCTGGGGCCAATGAGCATTGGCCAGCCCCTAATGGCAATCAATTGCCCAGGAGGCTGCATCGCCTGCTACGAGTCGCGCAGCATCTCCTCGGGGTGAAAACATTGACAGGCTGTGCGCATGTGTGTGTGCACCCACACAGCTGGAGGGAAGCAGGGGTGGTGACGTTCACCACTCACAGCACGCTCCAACCTCTGGGAGAGGTCAGCTGCCCTGAACTTGGCTGCAGGGGGGGGGGGTGTCACCGCCTGGACGGACCTTTCATTCAAGATCAGCCTCTTCCGTTTTTGCATGTTAAGGAGAGTTTTTCCCATTTTAAATTTGTTCCCGCTGCAAGTAACTGACAATGGCTTTTTTTGGTGGGGAGGGGGCTCTTTTGATTACTCTTTTTTCGTTACAATACAAATAATTTGAATCTGTGTAATCTAACAAAAATTTTGGCAGAATTTTTATGTTTCATTTTTGGTCACTTTTCCTTAATTAAATTAATGCCGGCATTCAGTTAGGCAAGGGAAGTGTTTTCTCTTTAACTGTATTTTTATATTTCTGCTGTTTTTTTATAACAAAAAAAAAAAAAAGGGTCCCCCCAAAGGCTACCAGACCAGGCTCCAAGCATAAAGGCTTGTAACCCAGGGCTCAGAGCCGCGCTGTTCGCGGCCCCTGGCCCTGAAAGCTACAAGCCTTTTGATTTGGGCTCAGGGCTCTTCTAGGGGTGCCTTGGGTGCCCCTGGAAGCACCCCATTCCCACACCAATGGGCACCGCACTCTTCCGCACCCCCAATGCCCAAATAGGGTTGTGCATGATCTGTCATTTTACTGGCATGGCAACCGCTGAGTCACCACACAAGACACCACACAAAAGTTTTTATTAATCTCAATTTAACTTACTTACCTGTCCCCTTTTTCCTCCTGCTGTCTTCCTCTGGTTCTTTTATAAAGGTTTTTATTGGATATAAAGGCCATACAAAACCCACTGTAGCATATAACAAATTGCTTATGACCATGATAGGTATATTTACCAATGACAAGAGTGTGGTAATAAATTGTTGTAGAATACACAAAAGGCACGTGGGCAGATGAAGTAAATCTATCCTTTACATAATAGCATTGGTATTGGGAAAGTATAATGGGGGAACAGGATGGGGGGAATAAAGGGGGGTAAAGTAGGGAGGTGTGTATGAGCAGAGCAGAAGTATGATTATGCCATCCTATTTAAAAGAAGGTCCTATCACTAGGTAAGCTTTGTGACCTAACTTTAATTTGAAAGTTTGACCAGATGAGTTGAAATGAGACAACCACTGTTCCCAGGTGGCCTCAAACCTCAGAAGGCGATCTTGAGTGATAGCTGTTAACTTTTCATTTACCATAATGACCGAGATTCAAAAGTAGAATTTCTGACCAAACCATATAATGATTTTTACATGATCTGGCAATAGTTTGTCTAATGGCTATGAACATATGAATGGCAATGCTGCATTGTGAGTTTGAGAGGTTATTAACACTTAGAAATAGAACCGCCTCCTCAGGGGCCCTTCTTAGGGTTGTATGAAAAAGGAGCAACAGAAGCTTATATTCCCTGTCCCAGATGTTTTGAGCTACTGGGCAGGACCACCAAATATGAGTCATGGAACCAAGATCTAAGCAGTCCCTGAAGCATTTCGATTTCGATGAAGTGGATGGGAAGCATTTATTTAATCTAATTGGTGTCAGGTACCACCTCATCAGGACCTTATATGAGTTTTCTAAAGTTAGAATATTACAAGAGCTTTTCCATATTGCCTACTATGTGCTGGACCATTGCTTCGAGGAGAATGTTGTTTCAAGGTCTGCCTGCCATGCTAACATATATGGATGTCAGGACTGTACCAAACACCCGTCTGTCTTGAGCTGGTATCCCCCAATCTCCGCCGCCACTTCTGCCTATAGACAAGCCCCCGCTTGTAGGAGACGCGGGTAATGCCTCTCCCAGTCGGTTGCCCCCAGGACTTAAAAGGCGCAAAGGATACCAACTCAAGGTGCAGAAAGATGTTAGGCAGGGAATCCCGAATGAGGATGCCGGAAGGCAAAAGTCCGAATTACAGGCCGAGGTCAAACCAGGAGGTCACGGGGCGTGGTATCCGAAGGAGGTAACGAAGGGATGGTCGAGGCTAGCCGAGGTCAAATCCAGGAGGTCACGGAGCGAGGTATCAGAAGGGTCAGGCAAAGGCGTGGTCGGGCAAAGCAAGAGGTCAGGGCAGGCAGCAAGCAAGAGTAGTCAAAGTCCAAAATCCAAATGTTCACAAAGACACAGCAACGCACATCCAGAACCCAGAAGCTATAACGGGCACTGGGATGAAGGAGCAGAAAAACTTTATAAGGAATGCTGGCCAATAGGAAAGGGCGCACTTGGGGGGAAGAATAATGATTGGTGCATACAAACTGAAATGGGATCGGTCCCAGGAGCTGGACGGCCCAGGCCAGACAGGCCGACCAGTCCCTGGGCCCGATCCCAGGATCCGGCTGCCCATAGGTTACCTTAACACTCGCCCCCGGCGGGCGCGCTGGAGGAAGCGCCGCCGGGAGGCATAAGAGAGTGAGCCAGGCGCGCCCCCGCCCGGAGGAGGCAGCGTCACGCTACCCGGAAGCCCAGCCGGCCGGCGCAGCCGCGCGGAGCGGGCCGGGATGCGGCCATCAGCCGCCTGCTGCGCCGACAGTCCCCGGACCTCACAGGGGCGCCGAGGGGGCGGACGACCCAGGGACGGCCGAGCAGAGGCCCGCTGGGGCCCCCTCAACGGTGCGCCGCGGGACCCGGAACGGCGAGCAGGTAAGAGTCTAACATTACCCCCCCCTGAGGAGGGGCCACTGGACCCTCCAAGCTGGGTTTCAATGGATTCTCCTTATGAAATCTCTTCACCAGATTCTGCGCATGAACCTCTCTGGCTGGAACCCAAGATCTTTCTTCCGGGCCGTACCCCTTCCAGTCAATTAAATACTGAAGAGAGTTCCTAAAAAGGCGGGAGTCAAGAATTCGGGCGACTTCGAATTCCTGATGACCATCGACTAACTCAGGACCGGGAAGCTTATCGGGTTCATGGTTTCTAGCAGATTTAAGAAGAGAAACATGAAAAGACCTACAAATCTTCATGGACGAAGGGAGGGCCAACTGAAACGTGACCTGATTAATTTTTCGTACTATGGGGAAGGGACCAATAAATTTAGGTCCTAACTTAGCGGAGGGCTGGCGTAGTGCCAGGTTCTTAGTTGAAAGCCAAACCCAGTCTCCCACCTTATAACTAGGGTTAGAGGAACGTTTGCGATCTGAAAATTTTTTCTGCTGAAGAGCGGCTTTAGTTAGATGCTGTTGGATTTTATTCCATACCTCTGGCCATTTGGAAACCCATTCATCCACGGAGGGAACTCTAGAGGGTTGATCCGGAAGGGCAGAAAACTTCAGGTCCTTACCATAAACACAATGGAAGGGAGAGACCCCCGTGGAAGAATGTGCAGCATTGTTAAATGCAAACTCCGCAAATGGTAAGAAGAAGGCCCAGTCAGTTTGGGTATCAGCCGTAAAGCAACGCAAATACTGTTCCAAGGACTGATTCGTTCTCTCGGTTTGTCCATTCGATTGCGGATGGAAAGCCGAGGAAAGGGAGACAGTGAAACCCAACTTAGCACAGAAAGCCCTCCAAAACCGGGAGACAAACTGGACCCCCCTATCTGAAACAATATCTATGGGAATACCATGGATCCTAAAAATGTGAGTGATGAAGCGTTGAGCTAAAGTTTGAGCTGAGGGGAGTTTCTTTAAAGGAACGAAATGAGCCATCTTGCTAAAGCGGTCCACAATTACCCAAATAACAGTATATCCCTGGGAAGGGGGAAGGTCAGTAACAAAATCCATGGCCAGATGGGTCCACGGAGAGGCGGGAATGGATAATGGAAGGAGTGGGCCTTCAGGAGGATGCCTTAAAGATTTACTACGGGCACAGACTTTACAAGTGGAGACAAATCTTTGAACGTCCCTCCTGAGAGAGGGCCACCAAACTTGGCGCGTTAATAAAGCAATGGTTTTTTTAACCCCTGGATGACCCGCTGTTTTGGTATCATGAAAATGGGACAAAAAGTCAGTCCGGTAAGTAGAAGGCACAAACTGGGCGGAGTCAGGTTTCCCAGGAGGAGCTTGGGCCTGGAACTGAGTAAGGTCAGGAAGTTGGGGTTGGATAGCGGCTACCACTAGGGAGCGGGGTAAAATGGGAGAAACCAACCTTTCAGGTAAGTCGGGAGGGGAGAAACTCCGAGACAGGGCATCTGCTTTAATGTTTTTGGATCCAGGCTTATAGGTTATAGAAAAGTTAAATCGAGAAAAGAATAAGGACCAGCGAGCCTGTCTAGGAGTTAATCTCTTAGCAGATTGGATGTATTCTAGATTTTTATGATCCGTGAAGACCGTGACCGGATACTGAGCCCCCTCCAGCCAGTGTCTCCATTCCTGAAAGGCTAACTTAATGGCCAATAATTCTCTATTGCCGATATCGTAATTTCTTTCGGCTGCTGAGAATTTCTTGGAAAAGAAGGCACATGGATGGAGGCGTTCAGGTGAGCCGTAGTACTGTGACAAGACTGCCCCAACTGCGACTTCGGAGGCATCTACCTCCACAAGGAAGGGTCGTTGCTCATCAGGGTGGACTAGGACGGGAGCGGCACTGAACACCCTTTTTAGATTCTTGAAGGCCTGGACAGCTTGAACAGGCCATACTGAGGGGTACCCGCTTTTCTTGGTCAGATTGGTTAGTGGTGTAACAAGGGCAGAAAAATTTTTAATGAACCTCCTATAGAAATTAGCAAAGCCCAGAAACCTTTGCAGGCCCTTTAGATCCCTGGGCTGTTCCCATTCTAAGACGGCCTTCACCTTAGATTGATCCATGGATAGACCAGATTTAGAGATAATATAACCGAGAAACGGAACCTCTGACACTTCAAATTGACATTTCTTTAACTTAGCATATAAACAGTTTTCTCTAAGTTTTTGCAGGACCAAACACACATGTTTGCGATGTTCCTCAATGGACGAAGAAAAAATTAAAATGTCGTCTAAATAAACGACCACAAAACGGCCAAGATAGTCTCTAAAAATTTCATTAACGAAACTTTGGAAGACCGCGGGGGCGTTACACAGGCCGAAAGGCATTACTAGATACTCATAGTGCCCTTCAAGGGTATTGAAGGCCGTCTTCCACTCGTCCCCCTGCCTAATTCTAATGAGGTTATAGGCCCCCCGGAGATCGAGCTTAGAGAAGACTTGTGCTCCAACCACCTGTGTAAACAGACCCTCAATAAGTGGTAGGGGGTACTTATTCTTTATCGTGATGTTATTTAAGCCCCGATAATCAATACAGGGGCGAAGTCCCCCATCTTTCTTCTCCACGAAAAAAAACCCTGCCCCTGCTGGGGAAGATGAAGGCCGAATAAACCCCTTCTCTAAGTTCTCGGCAATATATTCCCGCATGGCAAGGGTTTCCGTTCGGGTCAAATTAAATATTCTCCCTCTGGGAGGCATGGTACCGGGGAGAAGTTCAATAGGGCAATCCCATGGTCTATGGGGAGGAAGTTTGTCTGCCGCCCTTTCAGAAAAGACGTCAGCAAACTCTAAGTATGGAGTGGGGACCCCAACCGGTGCTAGATGCGCGACCCTGAGTGGAAATTCTAAGCAGCTCTGAAAACACTGGCGACCCCACTTAGTGATTTGCCCTGAGACCCAATCAATTTGGGGATTGTGCTCCTGCAGCCATGGCAATCCCAAGATTAAAGGGGTACTAGGCATACTTAATACCAAAAAACTGATAACTTCAGAATGATTGGCTCCCACTTTGATTTGTATAGGAGGGGTTTGGAACCGAACTAAACCCCCGGCCACAGGAGTGCCATCAATGGCTGAAACCCGGATGGGAGTCGGCAAGGGCTGGACCACAATTCCTAAAGTCCGCGCTAGTTCGGAGTCTAGGAAGTTCCCCGCTGCTCCTGAATCTAGGAGAGCCTTAAGATTCAAACACTTAAGATTAATCTTAATCTGAACTGGAATCAGAACTGGAGACGATACTTGAGGAGATACCTTACAGCCTAGGAGGGCCCCCTCGAAACCCCCTAGGCTCTGGAGTTTCCCGCCGGCTTCTTTGGGCAAAGTCTGACCATGTGGCCGGTTCCACCACAATACAGACAAAGCCCCTCGGATAGACGTCGTCGCCTCTCGCCTTCAGTGAGCCTTGTGGCACCTAGTTGCATGGGCTCATCCGAAGGTTGTATGACTGGGACCTCAGACCTTGAAGCAGACTCGGCATGCGACCCTTTTTCTAGGCGCCTCTCCCGAAGCCGACGATCAATGCGGATGGCAAGGTGCATTAATTCGTCTAGGGTCTGAGGTTCCGGGTAGTTCACCAAGGTGTCCTTGATGGTATCGGCCAATCCTAGCCGGAATTGGCCGCAAAGGGCAGGATTGTTCCAACGGGAATCTACCGCCCAGCGCCGGAATTCTGAGCAGTAGTCTTCGGCTGGACGGCGTCCCTGGCGAAGAGTACGTAACTTGGCATCAGCTGTGGCCCCTTTGTCGGGATCATCATAGAGAACCTCCATCGCAGAAAAAAAACTATCCACAGAGAGACGGATTGGGTCCTGAGCTGATAAGCTGAAGGCCCAGGACTGAGGATCTCCTTGAAGAAGGGAAACAATCAAGCCGACCCTTTGCTCTTGTGACCCTGAGGAGACAGGACGGAGCTGAAAGTATAATTTACAAGAGTCCCGGAAGTTGGCAAATTTTGCCCTGTCGCCGTGGAATTTTTCAGGAAGTGGGATCTTAGGTTCCACAAACATCGCGGCTGGAGTCCCCTGAGGACTGGGGACATTAGGAGCAGGACGGTTCTCCTGAGCCGCAACCCGATGAGCCAGGTGCTCCACTGCCGCTGTCAAGGCTTGCACCTGCTCCAGGATTTGGTCCATTCTTCGGGCCCGTTATAATGTCAGGACTGTACCAAACACCCATCTGTCTTGAGCTGGTATCCCCCAATCTCCGCCGCCACTTCTGCCTATAGACAAGCCCCCGCTTGTAGGAGACGCGGGTAATGCCTCTCCCAGTCGGTTGCCCCCAGGACTTAAAAGGCGCAAAGGATACCAACTCAAGGTGCAGAAAGATGTTAGGCAGGGAATCCCGAATGAGGATGCCGGAAGGCAAAAGTCCGAATTACAGGCCGAGGTCAAACCAGGAGGTCACGGGGCGTGGTATCCGAAGGAGGTAACGAAGGGATGGTCGAGGCTAGCCGAGGTCAAATCCAGGAGGTCACGGAGCGAGGTATCAGAAGGGTCAGGCAAAGGCGTGGTCGGGCAAAGCAAGAGGTCAGGGCAGGCAGCAAGCAAGAGTAGTCAAAGTCCAAAATCCAAATGTTCACAAAGACACAGCAACGCACATCCAGAACCCAGAAGCTATAACGGGCACTGGGATGAAGGAGCAGAAAAACTTTATAAGGAATGCTGGCCAATAGGAAAGGGCGCACTTGGGGGGAAGAATAATGATTGGTGCATACAAACTGAAATGGGATCGGTCCCAGGAGCTGGACGGCCCAGGCCAGACAGGCCGACCAGTCCCTGGGCCCGATCCCAGGATCCGGCTGCCCATAGGTTACCTTAACACTCGCCCCCGGCGGGCGCGCTGGAGGAAGCGCCGCCGGGAGGCATAAGAGAGACGTGAGCCAGGCGCGCCCCCGCCCGGAGGAGGCAGCGTCACGCTACCCGGAAGCCCAGCCGGCCGGCGCAGCCGCGCGGAGCGGGCCGGGATGCGGCCATCAGCCGCCTGCTGCGCCGACAGTCCCCGGACCTCACAGGGGCGCCGAGGGGATGGACGACCCAGGGACGGCCGAGCAGAGGCCCGCTGGGGCCCCCTCAACGGTGCGCCGCGGGACCCGGAACGGCGAGCAGGTAAGAGTCTAACAATGGAAGTTTCATTCTGTCTTCCCCCTCTGACAGGGCTTTATACAGAAGGGATATTAGACCCACACCACTTAGGCCTTGAGGACAATACGTTTCAAAGGCTGGGGGTTCTCCCTGGTCGAATATAGGAGTGAGCCAGTGTTACGGATTTGGAGATACCTAAAAATTGACTGGGGGGGGGGGGATTGCGTTGCGTCAGAAAAAAGGGAGAAAATTTTGCATTTAGTGGCAAAGTGATATACTTGATCAATCGATTTGTTTGCCATCAAATGTATTTATCAATACATGTATCAAATAATAATAATAATAATAATAATAAATTATACTGTTCACCCACATCTGCAGAGTGAATTTTAGGATCAAGGAGATACCGGGAGGATGCATTTTGGCTGGTAGGAATGGGACTGCCGCTTAAGGGATAGGATTACACAGAGCACTGAACACAGAGCACAGAGTGAGGGGCCACCGTGGGGATTCTTGAGGCAAGTACAGGGCAGCTAAGGGAGCTAATTGTGCTGCTATATAATATGCAAAGTTTGGTGCCCCCAACCCTCCCCACTCTCTGATGGCCAAAATTGTAGAGTGCTTTATCCTAGGGGAGTGGGGTTGCCAGATAAAACGTAGAACCTTTGGCTGTAGGGTTCTAAAGGCCTGAGCGGGAATCCTAATTGGCAGAACCATAAATATAATATTTTAGGTAGGAAGTTATTCTTGATGCTGTTTTTCATTTCATAAGGTGATTAGTTTGAAGTTTGAAGATAGATGGAGAATTGGCTTTGTATAGGGTATCATAAGAATGGGTGAGTTTGATTCCTAGGTAAGGGAGTGAATGAACCCAGGCAAATAAGAGATTTAAGCTTATGAGGCTTATGTCTGATGGTGGCAGATTAATGTTCAAATCTAGCAACTTTGTATCACTTAAACTGAGACCTGAGAAGGTACTAAAATAAATAGATTGGGGAGAGATATGTGAGGAGACGCGATCATGAGCAACATATCGTCGGCAAATAACTAGATCCTACGTATCAACTCCAGGCCAGGGGCTCCAAGGCCAAAATAAACAAAATCGGGTATATGGGACATCCCTGCCTAGTTCCCCTGGCTATGTCGAAGAGACTTTGAAGCCTGCATACTTGACAGACGATTTTGGTTTGTGATATAGGGCAATGGTCCAGGGGAGCATTCTCTCACCAAAAAACTATTTTTTAGGAGAGAGGCGGAGATAGTCCCATGAAAGCGTATCAAATACCTTCAGATCTAGAGAAAGCAACATTAGGCTAGTTTTGCTAGATTAGCTGTATTTATTACCCGCAGCACTCCCCGGATTCCATCCACAGGCACAAAAACCACTTGATCCTTTTTTTATAAATTTGTTTAAGTGTTGATTAAAAGAGCCATTTTGGAGAGGAGCTTGATATCAATATTTAATAAAGAAATCAGTCTGTAATTGTTCCATTTTGTGTCTTTCCCTGGCTTGGGTATCATAAAAATAGATGCCTTCAGCATTTCAGAGTCGAAGGCATTACCTTTCTTAACATGATTGAATACGTTTGCCAGGGGCCCGTCTACTATTCCTGAGGTTTTCTTGTAGAAGAGGGCTGCATAACCATCAAATCTGGGCCTCTTGCCCACCTTGAGTAAGTTAACAGCTCTTACTAATTCCTCTATGGAAATATCTGCATCCACTAGATCCCTCATCTAGAGGGTTAGGTATTCGAGGTCAAGGGCCCAAGAAAGTCCTCTACCAGACTTGCATCAAGAGCCTGTGTGTTAGCGTATGTAAGGACCTTGACCGAGTTGCTCATCCAGGGGGAACATCTAGTTCTGAGGGTGATTTAAGTTTTGGAGGTTGCCGACAGTGAAGTTGTTTAGCTAATAGAGTACCTAGCTTGTTGACGGAGGCGTAGAACCTTTGCTTAGACCAGCGGAACCTCTTCTTGGTCTCTTTTCGTGGCTTTGAAGGGGTTATTTTCAAAGGCGTTGACCACATCCGCATACCGTTTCTCAAGCTTAGCCTGGAGTGCCAGTCTCTCTCTTCTCTTCGAGGCTTCTACAATAAACTTGCCTCTCAACACTGCCTCTCAACAATTGAAGGCCGCCCAGAGGAAGGACGGTGAGCTGGTTGTTTGCGTATTTAATGCAAAATACTCTTTGGCTACCGTAATCACCTCCTCCAGGAAGACCTCCAAGGAAAGAAGAGAGTTGTTTAAAACCCAAGCTTTCCACCCATCATTGATCATTAGTGCATCTCAAGTAATCTGGACTGGGTTGTAGTCAGACCACGGGACCGGGAGGATATTGGCTGATGTTATCTGTGGGAGAAATTGTCTTTCCAAAAAAATGGTCGATCCTTGCGTGAGGGGTCAGACCTATCCAGTCTAGTGGTTATGGTAAGGTTTAAATCCCCACAGAGAAATAATGTGCCTTTTTGTGTGGCTGAATTGCGTCACACATCCATTACAGAAAACAGATTTGATTATTGTTGCGGGCATAGTAAGAAAGGATATTTATCTTCTGGTTCTGGAGTATCCCCTGGAGCATGAGAAACCTGGTCATCTGAGGTAAATGAAATACTTTTGTGAAAAGCAATCAACACCCCCTACTGCTTCTTTCGTGCCCACATGAAAAAAATGGGTAGTGCTTACTTAGGGATTTAGGGAGCGATTGTGAAACAAAGTGCATTTCTTGGAAGCAGATCATGTCTGCGCTCTGAGACTGCATATAATTCAGAACCTGAGTTCTTATTCAGGGGGTTCAGGCCCTGAACATTAACTTAACTGACATGGTACAGGGTAGTCTTTGTCATGCTGTTTAATAAGATGGGGATTACTGGTTGTGTACTGGAGTTGTGTACCTGATCTGCTCCGGGGGGAGGGGGGGTGTCAGGGCGATAAAGTAGGTTGATGAAAGTGTGTGGCAACCAACCGTCTCTTTCGTAATGTTTCCCATGACATGGGACTGTCATGAGGAGAGTTGTGCATCTGCGTGAGTGCACAGCGCATGTAAGCTAAACATGTTATTGTAATAGACCAGGGGAATAGAGAAAAAGAGAGGAAAAAAATCTGATGGCCCATATGAAAAACGTTACAAAAGGAAAACCAGAATGGACCTTGGAGGATCCACAATGCATAGCGCCAGTTGAGTAATAGGTTACCCTCAATTTAAGGTGATAATAAAGTCTACAACTTCTAACTGGACTGTAACGATAACCAAAACATTTTCAATAGTCTCTCTATGGGATAGAGTCTCTCACTTTAAACCTGGAAACAATTAACTAACAACAACCGCCTTGTATGGCAGCGAGATGACCCGCAATAAACCTTGGTGGGGAGACTTGTATGGACATCTAGGTCAAAAGTTTCAATAGAAAAAGGATACATCATACAACAAAATCACGGTTCTCATCCTTTTCCGATGGCCTGGAACACTTGGTTCTTTAAGACTTATAATCAGGCAACTGGAGACTTGGCTTTGACTCCTGCAGATTGGGCGTCTCAGGGGGGTTTTCTGGGAAAATGTCTCTATTAGATCACTGCTTGATGAACCTTGGACCTGACAGCTGTGAGAAAAGATCAATTTAAAGGGAAAACCCCGGCGGTATTTGATTCCTTTGGATTGTAGTATTTGTGTGAACGGCTTTAAATCTTTTCTTTTCATTATGGTGAATTGGGCCAGATCTGAATACATTTGATAGGAGTGACCTTGTAACATTAAGGGTTGTTTTGACCAGGCAACTCTTGTTTTGCAAAAATGAAATCTTACAATAATGTCTCTCAGTGGGCCACCAGCTTGTTTTCTGGTGAGAGCTCTATGAGCCCTGTCCATGTCTCGCCTTTCTGCCGGGGTTGAAGGGTCAAGGGAGCCTGTATGTCCTCAAAGGTCTCCGGGATGCCCCTGATTTTGATGTTGCCCCTATGGGACCTATTCTCCTGATCCTCATGCTGCTTCTTTAAGAGCTTTATTTCATCATGTAATTTATTATCCTTGTCCTCATGACCCTCCAGGGCAGTTACGGTATCATCCACCCTTTCCCTCCAGGGAGTTAACCCTACCTCCCAACTCTCTTTTAGTGATAGCAGACAGCTCCTCCCTCACTGCCTAACGGAGCTGCTGCACAATGTGGGCATCTATGGGAGCTGGAAGGGGGAGTTTAACAGGGGTGTCCTGGCATGGTGGGAGGCTATCTAAGGAATTCTCACCTTGAAACAACACCTCCAGGTCCGAGGAAGCTGCTGTGTATGAAGAGGTAGCTGCAGGGGTCCCCTTCATTGTGGCCGCTGCTGCTTTCTTGGCCGTTACCGCCGCCATCTTGCCTTGCGGGTGGCGCAGAGTCTGAGGGCTTCAGGTCCTTTTCTGTTTCCCCCTGGACCCACCTGGCATCTCCAGAGGGTCCTTCCTATGCCCGGGATCTTGCGGGGCTGATTGCCTTTAATGTGGTCTGGTCATTGATTAACCAAGTGTCTCAGCCAGGCTTACACGGAGCTGCGGTGGGTGTCCTCTGGTTTTCGGGGCTCCTCGGAATCTTGGTGCAGGCTACCATAAACTGACGGCTGCATAGCCATTTATTTAACTTAAATTTCGGGTGACCCCAATACCATTTCGCCAGGGTCATGAGCCGGGATAGCACCTGCCGGGCTCAGCGGGTGCCATGTGGGTAGAATGACAGATTACCCAAACCCCATTTGGGACATCAGGAGTGCGGAAGAACACGGTGCCCATTGGTGTGGGCATAGGATTCTTCCAGGGGTGCCCAAGGTCATATCCGAGCCCATACCAAAGGACATAAGGGCTTGTAACTTTCAGGGCCAGGGGCTGCCTCTGAGCCCTGTGGTTACAAGCTCTTATGCCTTTGGGGGGGGCACTCCACATTTTAACTTCGCCCATGCTAAGCACAGCCAGTCACGCTAGCTTTCTGCCGCAAAAATTCTACCTGTTTTTTCACGCAAAAAAGGCCCAGAATGATATGAATTTGTTTTCAAGGACAAAAAAAAAGTAAACATTTTATCACCAAAAAATGGCTTGTATGAATTGCACGAGAATGAAAGAAGGTAAAAAAACAGCAATTTTCATGGAAAAGCAGGCAAAAATATCCATAGCAATTTTCTCAAATGGCAGTTCAATAATTGGAAGTGGGACCAAGGGTCCACACAAATGGGACACCGGGACAAGTCAAGTACTATTTGTATGTACAGCTTAAGCACCAGAAGCTGCTTCAAAATGTTGTCCTTGTTCTTAATAACGCAACATAGAAGATCTGTGGCACCACCATTAACAGCCTTAATAGCCACAGGGAGACATCCCTCTATTGGGCAGCAAGGCCAGCTCCAGGTTTATGTAGGTCCTTGGGTGATAGAGTCTCAATGGGCCCTTTGTGGTGTGGTATGTTACTCCATACATGATTATAAGGTTGCATGTATGGTGAATACTGCCATAGAATACAAAGAAACAAATAGAGGGAATGGCACAAAGTATAGAAGGAATGACAGAAAAAGAATTACAGAATAAAAGATTAATAAAAGACTAAAAGGAATGACAGAAAAAAGAAAGCAGGAAAGAAAGAACGAAAGAGAAAATTAATGACAAAAAAGAATAAATGGAAAGAAAAGAATAAAATAAAAAGAAACAAGAAAAGAACAAACGCATAGAATGAATGAAACAAACAAACAAACAAACAAAGAGAATAAATGAATGACAAAAACAAAGAATAATTGAATAAAGAATAAAATGAATGACAGGAAAAAAGAGAGAGAGAAGGAATGGAGAAAAAATAGATGGAAGGAAAGAATGAAAAGAATTGGACTGACAGAACAAAAGAAAGAGAAGGAATTACAAAAAGAATAGAAGGAATGACTCAAAAAAATAATAGCATGAAAGAAGAAAGAAAAGGAATGGTAGAATGAACATATAAAAAGAAACAAAGACTAGAAGAAAAGAAAAGAATAGAATAGGGATAGAAACAAAGAATAGAAGGGCTGACAAAAATAACAGAAGGAAAGAAGAAATAAAAAGAATGGCAGAGAAGAACTGATAGAAAGAAAAGAATGTCATCAAAAATTACACTGGGAAACAAAATAAAAGAAGAACAATTAACTAAAATGAGATGAGACAAGGTGGTTTTGTACAGACAGCCTAAAAATTTGAGCTACATAAACCATTAACACATTATCACCTGTAAAATGTAAAATTGAATGGGGGAGACAGGGGATGCATCCTCAAGTTCTACATGAAAATAATACATCAGCAATAAAGGAGGAATAATGAAGACACTTACCAAGTAGCCACCCGCCAAATAGCTTGCCAGACTCAAATAGACCAAAAAGGCTGGAATGACGCAGACTAAACACATTATGCATGGAAATCCAGGCAGAACATTAGGGAACCTAAGATCAGGACCCACAACACACTGGACATTGAAAGAATGGCCCATCTTATGGTTCCTGCACAAAAGACACAAAGCACAAAGGTTAGCAGCATTCAAGCACACCTACACTGACATACCAGATGTTAAGCAGAAAGGGACAACCACTGTTAAGACTGCTTTCTTTGGATTAGTAAGAAATAGGGACTTGCCAGATAGATGATTTAGGTGGGAGGCCATAACTTGTGAGCAAAAAGAAAATGAACATTAACCTTGCTTACTTCAGAATGAAACAGCTACAGGGAACAGCGGACAACTAGGTTGTCCAGGAGGCAATACGATACAAGGGACAACACACACTTGATATGGGGAAGCTAGACTAAAACAAGATGTGATGACATAGCAGGTAATGAAGGAGGCAAAGGGAAACCAGAGACATACCTGTAGAGATACTCATCAGTGACTGGAGGCCCCAGGGTAATGTGCGTGCAGTTGCTCGCACACATGACAATGGGCATATCGGCCAGCTAGTAAAAGCCCGACTTAACCGCATTCCAGGCTACCATGGTGTTTATTGAAAATGTATTGAGGTTGCGGATGAGTGTAGGTTAGGACATGTCCACAGAGAGGGTGCTAATCCTCTGGAATCCACTGGAGGGAAACATGGTTAAGTCGGGTAAGCTCAAATAGCTCAACATCATGCATACGATGGACATCCACACGTGCTCGATGCAATCGAAAGTTCGAAAGATACATGCAAAGCGATGCTGCAGACGCTTGTACTCTTCAAGGTAGTCTTCGGAGGGCTCCATCATGCTTTCCCACACAACACACCACTACAATCCTATCGGGAAATAGAGCCCGTATGTGGAGTGTGAAATAACCCATTTTATAGGACCGCCCCCAAGGGCTAATTATGCCTAATCAAGGCTGGATCATGTGCAAACCCATACTAATCACATATTATATGCTTAAATGCGAAAACTACACAAAGAAGATATGCAATAGACTCAATAACCAAAAGGCTTAAACACACACAAACGCCAATACCGCCACCAAAACACACCAGAAGCTCGAAAATACAACAAAATATACGAAATGTGTAAACACAAGTGCACTTTTTTAATATGTAATTGCCTTTAAGAAAGGCTGTAAATTGACCTTATTGATCCGCAGTAGGTAGGTGACCCAAAAGTAGCTGACTCATTACTTTACTCTAGCTCAGGCTCAACAGAAAATGGCTTGATTTAATAACTTGCATTTGTTTAATAGAACTACTGTAACCGTGGATCTTGCATTTCACCATCTGCACTGTGTGCATTATAAAAAAGACCAAAACAACGTATATAGCTATTAATGCAAGCCATTAGCAACCTTTCTTATACAATGTCTTACTGAGTAAGAAAACCTTCATGTGAAGTCAGTCTAAGGACATCTACAATGCATATTTAGACCCTGAGATGATTTTTATAAGGGTTTATGAAAGTTATTTTTCCAATGAACTACATAATGCTAGAAGCTAGTACTTTTGATTTCTGTAAAATATATGAACAGCAGCAGACTTCAGGACGTGCAGTACTGGTTGGCATCAATGTCAGACTAACATCTAAACTGTCAAAAGATTATTATTAAAGCTGACCAAAACATTTTATCTAGCATCCCCTGAATTGCTCCTCCAATGAATAGTAACTTTTGCCAATTTTTACAGCTCCTGCTTCACTCCAATCCCAGATAATGGTGCCTGTTTTAGCTGTAAAGCTCTGCCTCCTCTATTCATTGCCACAGCTGTGTGTGGCAATGATGTGATTGCCACACTTATGCAATAACTAATCACCTGCCATCTTACAGAGATCGACAGCAAAAAATAAAGTGTTCCAGGGCAATTTGATAAGTGAAAGTATCTATTTCTAGTTCTACACCCTAAGAAGAGAGTATCGGCAGGGGCTTTGGCCAAATGTATTTACAAGTTCAGTGGCTTTTGATCCACTTTAAATATATTTTGTATTATCGAGTTAAAGTGCTGCATTTAGCAATAAATGTTTGTAACTCACCCTTGAAAAGAGAATGGTTTAGTGTTTTACTAATGATTGATCAGTGTAACTTGAAACCTTAGGGCACTAACCACAGCAGGCTCCATGTTAGAGACCCATGTTAGGCACTAACCACAGGGAAGACTTTACACAAGGGATTAGTTCCGATTGTTTATTGTCTCACAGGAACAGTCACACTAACTTGTTTACTCCCATCAAATTTATTATCAATCTGTGGGATCCACTGGGTTTCTATTTATAAGATGCACCTGACTATAGGACGCACCTAGGGTTTAGACGAGGACAATAAGAAAAAGAAAAAATTTGAAACCAAACGGTGTTCTAAAGTATACCCTCCTAATCACCCCATAACAGGCACTTTGCATGAACAGTGTGGCAGAATATTCCCCTAAATCCCTCCTATTATAGACAGTGTGGTAGAATATCCCTCCCCAAATAAACCCATTATAAGCAGTGTGGCAGAATAGCACCCCCAAATCCTACCATTGTAAACAGTGTGGCAGAATATTCCCCCCCCCCCCCCGCAGCAGGCAGGCAGGGTAACACAGGCATGTGCACGTGCATGCGAGGTGAGTGAGCGGTGGCGGTAGCAACAGTGGTAGCTGCAGGGGGGGTGGGCAGTCAGGAATTAGTTACCCCTGTCTAGCTCCCGTTCCTCCATCAGTGGCACTGGGACTGATTTTTTGGTTTTGAAATCATAGCAAGAGAAAGCACCCATCAATCTCATAAGTAGGAGTAAGTGGTACATTAAAAGCAATGCCAATTGTGAATACCTCTCTCAATGTATATAATCTGTGTGTTGTTAAAGTATCAGTGTAGGCACTGGCTTGGCTAGTCTGGATCAGGTGCTCAACCTTTTTGTAAAGGCGGACCACTTAAATGAATTGGTGACCGGTCTGGGGCCACAATGAAAATAACTATTTTTTGCAATATATCTTTATTGAACAATTTGAGAATCGAAAGAAAGAACATACAGGGAAAACATGACAGCACAATGATTCATTTTACACCGTCCTGTAAGACAAGACCATCCAGATCCAGGTCCCACACCCATACCCGAGTCACCCATCAACTGGATATCTACAGCAGGCATTGTAGTCCCCTCAGGATCGCTGAGAAATTTTTGTCGTCCTTCTTGCCCTTAGCCGGCCCCCATGAACTACTGCTACAGCCACCCTGTCTGCCCCTCCCAAGAAGAGAAAAAAGAGAGGGAGGGCAGGAAAGAAAAAGAGAATAGAGAAATTAATGGAATAAAAGAAACAAAGGATCCCGGAACCCCGCACACCAATCCCGAACCCCACCGTCTCCAACTTTGCCCCACCCCCTAGGAGCCTCACCCTACCCACTGCCCCTCATCAACTTCATTCTTCTCCAAAAGAGCCAGAAACCTGGAGATCCCAGCAAGATCTCCCACACGGTCCATGTTCTGGAATACTTCTGAGCTCCCCTCGCCCCTTTCTAGTGCCTACTCCTCCATCCTCCTATGAAAATAACTTTTGAACACTTTATTTTAAATAGGCTTGACATATTCTATTATCAAACGAACACCATTGAAGAGAATTTTACACTCCTATAGCATGTCCTTCCAACACACCATCCTATTACCATGTTGATATGTAACATTCCCCACATGCTACGTTTATCTTAACCGTTTCTCCAGTCCCCAACCCATCTAAACTTCCAATAGCGCTAAGCTTACAAATACTTTGGAAAAGCCATTACCTTATTACTGTGCCAGAAACCTTGCCAACCACTGTCATCAAGTTCCTCCAAACCACCGCTGCCCCCTTTATTTGCCAATGTGTCTCTTATCATGCTCTTCACAACCTCCCATTTTTACCCCTCTATGTGTCAGTTCAATTCACCTCTCCCACTTTCCCCACAGCAGCATGTTACAGTATCTCTCCCTTCCTCTCAGTCCTGCTCTCCACTGATTGAGGTCACAGGCCATATCATATGGTTTCAGGAGCCTGCAGGCCACAGCAAAAACATCTAAGCTAAAAAAATACCATTTTGTGAGTACTCACCTGAAAAATGGATATTGTTGGTGTGCCACACACCCCGCTTCACCTTTAATATTCTTCACGATTGGGTTACTCACCGCCAGGTGACGCTGTTGCAGAGAGGAAGTCTTGTAACGAGCCCCCTTCCGGCCTATATATACCTGGTACCTCCCATTTATCACCAGTGTATTAAAAAAGCAGAAAGACAAGGTACCAGTAATTTAACGGTAACCTCAAAATAAATAAAAAGCTTCACCATATAAAGGATTCGGAATACCGAAAAGGGTGGGAGTGAAGCGGGGTGTGTGGCACACCAACAATATCCATTTTTCAGGTGAGTACTCACAAAATGGTATTATTCTTGGTTTGCCACACACCCCGCTTTACTTTTAATATTCTTCACGATTGGGACATCCAAAAGCAGTGTCCACAAGGGATGGGCATCCCAAGGCAAGGTAAAGCATAACTTAAATGACTGCAGTCTGCAGAACTTTGCGGCCAAAAACAGCATCCGCTGAGGCTCGCACATCAACTTTGTAAAACTTCGAAAAAGTATGAACCGAAGACCAAGTGGCGGCCTTACAAACTTGTTCAACAGAAGCTTGGTGCTGAAAAGCCCAAGACGCTCCAACGGCGCGAGTAGAATGAGCAGTGATACGAAAAGGGGGAACTTTCCCCTTAGCAGAATAGGCCGCAATAACGGCCTGACGTATCCATTTGCTAATGGCAGCTTTGGCTGGTGCCAAACCCTTCTTAGGCCCACAAGGCACAACAAAAAAGGCATCCGTCTTACGAAAAGGAGACGTGATAATCAAGTAGTACTTAACACAGCGTACTACATCCAAACAATGCAAAACCCTCTCTTTGTCATTCTTAGGATTAGGACACAAGGAGGGACGAACAATATCCTGATTCAAATGAAAAGCAGAAACAACCTTAGGAAGAAAGTCTGGCTTGAACCGAAAGACCACCTTATCCTGATGCCTCTCAAAGTAGGGCGCCTGGATAGACAAGGCCGCCAACTCCGAGACACGCCGGACCGAAGTGATAGCTACCAAGAAGACAATCTTCTGAGTCAGGGTAGACAAAGCAATATCTTGCAGAGGCTCAAAAGGAGGAGCCTGCAGAGCAGAAAGAACCAAATTCAAATCCCAAACCGGGAGTAATGGTTTCCTGGGAGGCCGCACATGCGTAACCCCCTGGAAAAAAGTTTTAACTAAAGGATGAAGCGCAAAACGCTTCTGAAAAAAGATAGATAAGGCAGAAACTTGCCCTTTCAAAGTACTTAGCTGAAGACCAGAGTCCAGCCCAGATTGTAAAAACTCCAGAATCCTGGAGACCGAGAAGACCCTACAAGGAAAGGATCTAATCTCACACCAAGCGATATAGGCTTTCCAAGTCCTATAGTAGATGATAGAAGAAGACCTCTTCCGGGCACTGATCAAAGTCTTAACGACCGAGTCAGAAAGACCCTCCTCCTTCAAGATGGAGGTTTCAGCAGCCAGGCCGTCAAACCCAGAGCTGGTAAATTGGGGTAACACAACCGACCCTGAGTAAGCAGATCGGGCCGAAGAGGCAGAACGAACTGGTCCACTGCCAGCCGAACGATGTCTGCGAACCACACTCGCCTTGGCCACCTTGGGGCCACGAGAACGGCAGACACCCTTTCCAGAGCCAACTTCCGAACCACCCTGCCCAGCATGGGTATCAGAGGAAATAGGTATAGAAATCCCAGATCCCCCCAGCTCAGGGACATGGCGTCCACTGCCAGAGCCAGAGGATCCTGGGAGAGCGACACGAAGTTCGGGAGCCTGTGATTGTGACGAGAGGCAAACAGGTCCGCCTCCGGTGTCCCCCATCGGAGACACAGTGAGCGAAAAACCTGAGGATGGAGAGCCCATTCTCCCAGACGGGGAGAGCCCCTGCTCAACCGGTCCGCTTCCTGGTTCTCCACTCCTGGAATGTATACCGCCGAGAGACAAGGAACATGGGCCTCTGCCCAGGTCAGGATCAGGGACACCTCTCTGAGAGCACTCAGACTGCGAGTCCCTCCCTGATGATTGATGTAAGCAACCGCTGTTCGATTGTCTGAATGCACCTGGACCGGAAGGCCCAGAACGTGATGAGTCAGGAGAGCAAGCACCCGACGGATGGCTCTCAGTTCCAGAACATTGATGGGTAAGTGGGCCTCTTGAGGTCCCCACTGCCCCTGGAACTGAAGCTCCTTCCAGAATCCGCCCCATCCCGAAAGACTGGCGTCCGTGGTGACAATTTCCCAAAGAGGGGTCAGGAAGGACCTGCCCCTCACGAGATTGGCCGAGACCAACCACCACTGGAGGGACTGCCGGACCCGGTAGGACAACTGGAAGGGCTGGGTCCAGCGACCGAGGCTGCCGGTCCCAGGACGCCAACAGATAAAGCTAAAGCTGAAGCGTCCTCGTGTGAAATTGAGCAAAGGGAACTGCCTCGAAAGAGGTGACCAACCCTACCAGCCTCATCCCCAGACGGATGGACGACCGAGGATTGGAAAGAAGGACCCGAGCCAACTCCTGAATCAGATGAATTTTGGACTGGGGGAGAAACACTCTGTGTTGATGAGAGTCCAACTGCATCCCCAGAAAGGACACCACCCTGGCCGGAGCGAGGGAGGACTTGGAGAAGTTGATCACCCAACCAAAGCTTTCCAGCGTGGAGACCACCATCCTGGTGTCTATCTCCGATTGATTGAGTGACGGAGCCATGATGAGAAGGTCGTCCAAATAAGGTACGACCCGACTGCCCCGAGATCTGACAATGGCCATCACCCCTGCCAGCACCTTGGTAAACACTCTTGGAGCCGAGGTAAGGCCAAACGGGAGTGCCACGAATTGAAAATGCTGATCTTCCATCACAAATCGAAGAAAACGTTGATGAGCGTGGCAGATGGGAACATGAAGATAAGCATCCTTGATGTCTATGGACGTCATGAAGTCCCCCTGCCGAAGGGAACCGACGGCCGTACGTAAAGTTTCCATGCGAAACTTCCGAAAACGGATGAACCTGTTGAGTAATTTCAGGTCCAGGACGGGACGAACCGACCCATCCTTTTTGGGGACTGCAAAAAGATTGGAGTAGAAACTGAGGCCCATCTCTAAGTGCGGTACCGGCCGGATGACCGCCATTTCTAACAGATTCTTTACCGACGCCAGGAGCCCCTGTGCGGCCAAAGGATCGATGGGCACCCGAGACCGAAAGAACCGTGAAGGAGGGCGAGACTCGAATTCCAGCTTGTAACCGGATGACACTACCTCCAGGATCCATCTGTCCGGAATCTCCTGGTCCCAAACCTGGGAGAAGTGTCGCAATCGTCCCCCCACCCGCACGGGTGAGGGCAGCCCCTCATTGCTGAGCGGGCTTACCGGCAGGCTTGGGCTTGGTGCCCCAGGACTGAGCGGGACGGCCACGGCCCTTCCCCGAGTCCAACCTGCACCTTTGGTAGCGGGAAAGGAAGCCCCCCTACCCGCTCTGAATCCCCGAAAGGAAGGCCTACCAGAACTTGCCCCCCGAAAGGGACGACGAGGCCTCTTACGTTGCGGCATTTTACCACCTTTTGCAACTGAATCAATTTTATCACCAAACAGTCGCAATCCCAAAACGGGGAGAGCTGTGAGCACCTTTTTAGAAGCTACGTCCGCCGACCACTGGCGCAGCCATACGGCCCGACGAACAGCCACCAGCATTGCCGCTGTCTTGCTAGTCATAGCCAGCGCATTGTCCTGAGCGGACAGAACATAGGAAACAAAAGACTCACACTGCTTGAGAGCAGTAAACTCCTTACAAGTGGGATCAAGATCCACACACAGATCCTGAATAACAGATCTCACCGCCAATAGAAGAAGTGCCGAAGCACACACCGGGCGCATCGTTGACCCGGCATAAATAAAACCATGGCGAGCGTACTGGTCAATCCGACGATCCTCACCATCCTTAAGGGCAGTGGTTTCAGAAGACTGCACCATAGCAGTGCTGGAAAGCCATAGTACCGGGGTATCGACGTCAGGAGGAACCGACCAAAGCTTCACCAATTCTGGCGGAAAAGGATAACGTTTCTCCCAACTGGAAGGAATTCCAGTTAACTGCGTGGGATGTTCCCATTCCTTAAGCACAACCCTCTCAAAGTGGTGTTGTCTGGGAAAAACCAAATGCGGCTGAGGCACATTAAACAACTGACCCTTTGGCAGGGTGACGGCCTCAGGCGGATCTAAATTCAAAATTTCAAACATTTGAGCCAGAATGGAGGGGGTGTCAAGGGAAACCCCCGCAGACAAATCGCCAATAGCATCAACCTCAAGCTGATCCGCAGGCTCATCTGACTCCACCAGGAATTCTCCCTCCTCGTCCAGGGAGCAATCGGACCAATCCACAGGCTCACATACTTCATCCTGTGAAGCCGGAGGTTCAGGAGAAAGGTGCTTCCGTTTCGCAGTGGCCTTCAACCCTGCTTTAACGGAAATTATCTTCTCGAGGTTGGCTAATCGTGCAGACACCTCGGATTGCGAATCCCCACCTTTGACAATGTCACACGGGGTCCGGAACAGGGAGGGAGGGGATGATGGAAGTTGCGAAGAGCCAGCAGCCGGAGCGACGGACTGACGCGCAATATTCTGCCTTGCACAAGGAATGCATACTATAACATCATCGCCTGGGAGCGGAGTCCCACAGCCTCCACACACCCTAGATGGCCCAGAAGAACCATTTCCGGAATTATCAGAAGCCTCCATATGGTGATTTATGGTATTCGCAAAATCCTGGGTTAAAGGCATAAGCTACCCGGGATGCCCCTTTATGTTAATGTCCCGGGAGGGAGGATTTAATTTATAATAAAGATCCCCATTAAAAATAATTAACTAATAAATCATTATGTCGTATATCTACAACTTCAAAAATTTTTTTTTTTATATATATATGTATATATATATATATAAACATATAAATATATAAATATGTCCCAATTTGGAGAAAAAAAGGACTAGCCAGGCAAAATAGAACCGGGAGGCCACTGTATTGAGGGAATCCCAGGATCTGTGGGAGAGGAAAAAAACAACAGTAAGACCCCCAGAAACAAATGGCAACATGCAGTACAACATACATACACAGCACCAAAGTGCTTTGAAGAGGCAAAGAAAACTGGCCTCTGATTTTCCTCCTTTTTTTTTTTTATATTAAATAAAAATATTTCTCAAATATAATCCTTTTTTTTTTTTTTTTTTTTTTTTTTTAAATAAACAGTCAGACATAAAAATAGACGGCCCCACGCCAGGTGAGGCCGCTTACCTGCCCAAGGAAGGCTAAAAGAAAAGCCCAGCACCGACCAGTAGAAGCGGTGGAAGACAGGCAGCAAAAGGAGCGAATGCGCAATGGCAGCAATAGCGGCAGCAATAGCGGCAGAGCGGCAGCCGCGGAAGAAGCGGCGGAGCGGGCAGCAGCAGCAGCAGCACACATATGCGGCTGAGAGCCCCGCACACGTCCTACTGATAACAGGAAGGAAGTGCGGCTGGGGCCGGTGAGATAACGCGCCGCCGGAAACACGCCCCCATCCCTGACGTCATCCGGGAACCGCCCCCCCGCCGAATTTGAACAGTGCCACGCGCCGGACGGCGGTGCCAAGATAACAAGAGGGCTAACAACGCCCTCAGTAAAAGGAGAAGGGGGGAGGGGGAAACAGGAGTTCCTAGGCAGCCTGCGCTGCCCCCAAAAACTGACACACGGCCCGCCAAGCGGCGGCCGTTTTTTTTTTTTTTTTTAGAGAGGAGACAAGGGGAGGGGGAGCTGTATAACCTGGGAAAGGCACAGGCAGCCTCAGGCAAGCCTGACACAGCGCAGCCCGCCCCGGCCACCCCTAAAGCTGACCCAAAACTCTGGCCCTACAGGCCAGCAGCAGCAGCCCGCATCACAGAGACTGCCATGTAAGGAGGAATTTTAGTCAGGCCAAACGCACCCTCGCTTGCGGTGCAGCCTGACAAACGTTGAAATAAGTAAACACATAAAACATACAGTAAAACATGCACACAATACACATCCCTCTACCCCCCCCCCATAGTGAAGGGAGAAGGGACCGTAACGGGAGAGCAAGGGGCCAAGGGGACTCTCGGGACAGGGGCATCCCAAATCCGGATCACCATGCCGGACAGCCGCATTGCCCCCAAAACAGGGGGTCAAGCGGAGGAGATAAGCTCCTAGGCACCTATAGTGCCGTCTACCAATTGCCCAGTGAGCAGCCTAGGCTGGGAGGCTTCCATTTAACCACAAAGGTAACAACAATCAAAATCGGGCAGAAAGAGACCAAAGGGGGTGCCGGGGTAAGACCCCGGCTACCTGCAAGCAGGAGACTTCAATCTTCTGTCTTGTCGTCATGCAGAGAGAAAAACACTGGTGATAAATGGGAGGTACCAGGTATATATAGGCCGGAAGGGGGCTCGTTACAAGACTTCCTCTCTGCAACAGCGTCACCTGGCGGTGAGTAACCCAATCGTGAAGAATATTAAAGGTGAAGCGGGGTGTGTGGAACACCAAGAATAATACTTTTGCCTACACGGATACTTTAACCATCCTGTGTTCTCAGTATGCAGACTTCTTTTGTATTGGACACGTATGTACAATAAACCTGTATTTAAATTTTACTTAAAAATTAGAGTGCTGACTAGCTGGTAATAGCCTTGCCCACATATACTAATATGAGATGTAGGTAATGTGAATCCTGCAAGTAACACAGAGCTGTCTCGGCTCTTTCAGAATCTTTCTGTGTGCAGTCACTGTACATTAAACAGAATTCACCCATACTGAAAAAAAATACAAAATTTGGAAAGGTCTGTTTTTCACACTGAAAGCTGTAATTTGTGTAATTTTACCATTCCTTTTCTAAGTGCTCTGCCACATACGTATAGGTGCGTTGGACGCCTCAGTAAATACATAATGTCAATTAACTCATTATATGACGTGACAGCTTCCGCTATCAGGAAAGGTCACGGCCTGTACAAACGTCACAGAAAATAGAACTTAAAATCCCATCTGCACAAAAGGAAAAGTCTTCTTTAAATTATGCTCAATTCAACTGCAATCTGCAAACGGCTCCTGTGCTGCAATAACTAAAAGCATTTCAGCTCTCATCCTGCAAAACAACTTTTCTGTTATAGCTAATGCTATTTATCTCCGAACCTGGAAAACAAATGTTTCCACTGAAAAACAAACCTAGTCCTTGCGTAGTGCAGTTTCTAAAAATAGTCGACATACAGTTTTAATGCCATAGATACATAGGAAGATGGAAAACATCAAGGACAAACCACATATATTGTATAAAAATGATGCTGTATAGCCAAAGCTGTCCAAAAATCTTGTCATACATTGACCTAAAATGTTATACTCCAGGGAAGAAACTAGAGGAAGCCATGGCCTCCATATCTTCTAATTCTGCACACCTCACTAAGGTTGAACAATAGTTCAGCAATGTGGAAGACCAGACTTTAACCTCCCAAACTATAGGGGAAGCTCAGAAGATTCTATATTCCACCCTAGCCGCCAAGATTGAAAATCTAACCTAGGATGCTTAGGTGTCTCTCAAAAATACAAAGGAACAGCTACAGTTGGCCTAATACATGCATTGCAACTGAAACTTTTCCCATCTAGAAAAATTCAAAGAGCACACAGGATGGGTCAGGAACATCAAGGGCCAATTTCTAAACATTGTCTCATCGTAGCAAAGTATTTACATTACTCGGACAAATAACTAATTCTACAAACCTACAAAAGGCCGACCAATCAGTTTGGCTGCATTTGGCTGGATTTGAGCACACAGTATGTTTCTGAATACCTTAGAAATTATCTGTCTGCTTCTGTCCTGTGTCACATCATCAATAAACACTAGTGACCCAGTGCCACTGGCAGCCATGCATACCCAAGCCATCACACTGCTTCTGCCATGTTTTGCAGATAATGTACTATGCTTTGGATCAGGAGCTGTACCACGTCTTCGCCATTTACTTTCCATCATTCAGACAGAGGTTGATCTTGGTTTCATCTGTCCAAAGAATGTCCTTCGAGAACTGTGCTGGCGTTTTTTTGAATGTGTTTTAGTCCAGGCTTATGGGCGGCTTGCACCGTGCAGTGACCCCTCACTTTCTTGCAGTCTTCTCTTTCTGGTAGATTTGGATATTGGTATGCCTACATCCTGGAGAGTGTTTTTCACTTTGTTGGCTGTTGAAGGGGTTTCTCTTCACCATGGAAATTATTCTGCGATCATCCACCACTGTTGTCTTTCGTGGGCCCTCAGGTCTTTGCATTGATGACTTCACTGATGCTTTCTTTCTCAGGATGTACCAAACTGTAAACTTTGCCACACCTGTTTTTGCAGCTTAAGAATGGTTTGTTTCACCTGCATCGATAGCTTATTTGACTGCATGTTTTCTTCACGGCAAAATATTCCAAATGCAAACACCACACCTCAAATCCAACTCCTTTTATCGGCTTAATTCAAGATGACATAAAGAAGGGATAGCCCACACATGCCCTGAAACAGCCATTAATTTTGCTCCTTTTAAAAACAGGGACAAGTTAAGGAGCTGAAACTCCTAAACGCTTCATCCCATTTTAATGGGAATCTCCTTAAATGAAAGATGAAAGTCTGTACTTGCCCATGTCCATTATATAACTATAACTTGAATATGTTTCAGTAAATGGGTAATATAAGCACATTTTGTGTCAGTATCCAAATATTTATGGACCTAACTGTATATTTATGGAACTAACATTTTCTTTCTTATTTATGATCCCGAAAACAAATAATTTACCCTTCTATACAGCAATAACACAACTAATCTCAGAACAGGATCTCCCAAACCTGATAGTAGCAGGCGACTTTAAGGCCATTATGGACCCAGTATTAGATAGATCAGGCCAGCAACTGACTCATATTTCCAGCCCTGATGAAGTTCTAGACCATTTACTCTCTAACACATCTTTGGTAGACAACTGGAGGCTTCAAAACCTCAGGGAAAGAAATTAAGCGTGTTTTACAAAATCTCAAAACTTTTTCAAGACTCAACCATATCCTAATTACAAAAAATTTCCCCCCAAACATGGTCAAACCAATGATTGGGAAGATACTTCAGCTACGGTACGGTACAGCTACAGTAACTTGACATTAAGATCCCCTTTTCAAAGAGATCAGCCGATGGATATTCCCCTAAAGTAAAGTCACATGATGCAAACTTTATAGATGATAACCTGGAAAACTAGGGCAACCCAGATTTAAAGTAGACAACAGCCAAAGCAGTAATGGGAGGCACACTTATCTCCTAAGTGACTAGAAAAAAGGGACCAAAATAAAGAAATGTCAACTCTACAGAGGGAAGTCGTTTTGTCCTATAAACATTTCCTGCTCCCTGGTAGCAGCCAAGAAAAATGGCACACGCCTGACACCTTGATTGATCGGGCCGGGTCTCCTCTTCACCCGGGGAGCCTCAGATCCCCCCCCCCACCTCTTCACCGCTGCCACCACCACCTCTAGCCCCACCTTTTTGGCGGTGGGTGGATGTCTTCCCTCTCTCGATGAACTTCATATATGGTGATCGGTGCATAAAAATGACCTGGCAAAGGAGGGTAACGAAATCTCAAGGTAGGCTGGCTGTTATATTGGTTTGATCTATTAGACAAATATGTATAAAATTGTTTTAATAAGTTAGAATTTTACGAAATGGCCGAAGACTGTGTTCCAAATGGCTGAAACCATGCGTCTTGTTTCCTTCCTGGGTATAGGTGTCAATTTGGGATTGGATAATAGGATAAAGGTTAATAGGTTGTATACAAGGCAATCACCCATTGGACAATTTTGGGGACCTGTGATTGGTCAAGAGGTGTGGTCCTATGTGGAACAAAAGCATCCCACTCTGCTTTGTAGACACACTTTTCTTTCTTCCCATCAACCCAGAAACACTTCTAGGACTTTTTCGCCCTGTCGCTGAAACTTGAAGAACCTGAATGACCATGGAACCAGGGCCACATTACTAAGATACGTTTGTTCCTTGCATTTCTTACAAACTACTGAGAACTGTGTGATAAATTAAGTAGTAGTTCTAATTAGTAGTGCATTTCTCCTTAGAACTCACTGTTTTAAAAAAGCTTATAAGACAAACGTGGTGAAATTTTAGAGATATACATATATTTGAGCTTTTAAATTGCCTTATGCGTTTAAGGGCTGCAAACATATGAATTTTAGCAAAATTACATCTAAGCTACACAGGTCCCATCTAAGACTTTCTTATCTTGGCAGAATAAATCTATTGAAGATGATCAAGTTATTATACCTACTCCAAACACTTCCCATTCTGTTTCAGTGTTCCCCAACCCTGTCCTCGAGAGCCACCAACACGTCGGGTTTTGCATCGCCAAACAAATGCACATATGAAGTAATTAGTGCAGTAGCAGAGATACAGAGACAGCTATGTGGGTATCCATAAAACATGACCTGTTGGTGGTTCTCAAGGAGAGGGCTGGGGAACACTGTGTTAGACCCTAAAAATATATCAAGAATTAACACATCCTTTAGGCAATTTGTTGGGGGAAAATATAGTAAAATAGCATTCAATAATCTACAGCAAAGTAGAATGGAGGTGTGAATCTCCTGAATATTGAACTATAGAATTTGGTAGTAATATATTAAAGATTGGATTCACTACACATCCCGATTCACGAATGTGGAGTTGGATCAAAATCTTATCCCCACACGAATATACTCTACATGTTACATTTAACTTATTACTCAAATTGGTTAAATATATTCCCCTGTGGTATCCTGTGTGGAAGACCCGGTACAAGTTACGAAAGCACTATAAAGTAAATAGCCACACCTCTCTATTTCTTCCTCTTGCAAACAACAGGGACTGTGTGGATCACAAATCAAACAGTAATTTCATGGTAACATGAAGGAGAAACATTTTCTCTATTGCGCAGTCAGAAGTAATATTTAGAATTAGTGACACCCCATTTGGAGGGAATAATTAAACATCTATCTTCGACTGACTGGGACAATCCACTGTACAGAACACTGAAAGATGGATCTCCTGTATATCACTGAACCTCTAGGCTATATTGTGCTACTGATACTGAAGAAAAAAACAGGACTGATTAATTTCCATCTCTGGATATTTCAAAATCACTGAAGGAATTTGTCTTCTATTGAACCGCTTTACAATTTTCGAGTGATAGAGAGATCGCAATCAGTTTATTCCATGACCCATATATTTCTCCCCACAGGGCATGGTGATGGATAGAATTATGACTCACAGTTGCTTGAGATGTGACCTGGGGGAAGTAAATAGCTATCATATGTTCTGGGAATGTTTATCAACAAAACCACTTTGGCAAACAGTAGTCAAATACTTTCTTAACCACTTTAACATTGTTTCTATCGAAGCATTTGTTTTATTTAGAATGGAGCTGTTGGAAGAAATGCTCCAGAAGGAGATGAGAGTAAACTTTTTGCCACATGGAAAACCTATATCCACACACTGGCCACAAATTTTAAGCGGCAGATTGAAGCTTCATTTGGGCAAACCGAATTGTTTTGATGGAGTTTACTCCATGCTCATATTGTGATCTCATTAGCAGAAGATTGGAGCTGGGAGAAGGAGAATCACAACCAGGGAGGGACTAGAACTTATGCGATTGTACACTGACAAAAAAGAGGAGCATCCGGAGAGACACTTAGAAAGGTTAATCCATAGCTTTACTCAAAAGCATAACAATAGGACTAATATAGCACTGTGCGTAATGTTTTCTCCCATTTTTTTTGAATCTTACTTACCTCTACTGCAGTGACACCATCTACGTGACCCAAAATGGGGCTCACCAGCTGAGTGCACTCTCCAGAGACAAAAAGCAGTGCTAATGACCTTAGCAGCACAGTGGCATTAAAAAGAACGTCAGGCGAGTATATTCTTGAGCTAACAGGGTAAGTAGTAGGATCTAATAGGTTTTTTGTTCAATGGACGAATAGCACCGAAAAATGTATAACTCAAAATAGTGTGTAAAGATTGTGGGTAAAAATTTTGTAATACAGACGGTAATTGTTTTACCTTACCCGAAGTAAAGAGTTTTCATAAATGGGTTAATGTGCTAAAATAAGACCAAATGCCAATTTGATACATTATGTGCTTGGGATTTTAAAAATAAAGAAGCATTAACTTCTGATGCACTTTAATGGGTGTTTCAAGTTAGCACAGTGTCTCTTGAATTCACTCTAATCTCCTCACTTTGGTAAATCAGGGAAAATGGACCTGCACTGGATGCTAAGCGAGAGCATAATAAGTAGGAATCTTGGTAAATGTGGGCCCAATTATAAACATACTGGAAACAAGCTACACGCAGCCCCTAAAGAAGGGTTTTCACAACATGCTCTTGTGAGGAAGCGCGTGGGGGAAGACATCCATCAAGAATAAGTGACTGCTCCTAAAAGGATACCATTTTCAGTCATTTTTGTCAATTTTGTAAAACATGATTTCTGTTTGATTTCCTGCTTACAAAAGGCAAATGTGATCTAGTAATGCTTAGTGTCTTCAGCTTTTGTGATAGATGTCAATGTATTTAATGATGTGTGATGCGCAGAGGGTGTAATTACTCTGACTTGTGTACCGCCAGGCTCCAAAAATTTGTTTGAATACTCTGCATAACTGTTGGCGGTGATAATTACTACAACAAAAGAGCAATCCATATATAAAGATTTTATGATTTGCTGATAAATTCATCTTACAGGCTTCACAAAAAGGAGCTCTGTGATTCAAATTACAGCAATAACCAGCTCTTACAATCATCACGGCAGTGCCAATATGCTTGTACCAACAGGAGAGAAAGAAAAAAAAACCTGTTTAAACAAGAATAGAATTATTGAAAGCTGAACAAAGAATGTATTTAATAAAGCTTGTAATAATGCTGTGCTAAACTGAGAACTGGAAACATTATTACATTACATTTAAAAAGAGCAACAACAGCTATTTTAATTGTTTGCCCTGTTTGGCCCTGGCACACAAATTACTTAAAAATGTCAGAACTCTATAATGACACTTGACTAATAATTCACAACACCAGCAAGGGTGTTGGTCCATTTTCTACTCTGCCTAAATAACACAGCCCTGAATCACCCAACACAGAAAATAGCCCAAATATGGGCCACAGACGTCATTCCCACTGGCGGAAATGCGTGCAAGAAAGGCTCTGAATCAGGCTTAATGACTTTAAGCTTTTTAAAATTGAATGTTATTAAGAGTGGAATCTAAAATATGGTTTGTATCTTAGATGAATGGATGTAAAGTGGACAAAAACCCAGAATTTTGACTATCCTGGGTTTTAGACCTTTCCCCCAGAGCACCCAGATCGGGGGTGCCCCGCTGTGTGAAACCCCCCAGATCGCTCGAAGAAACTCACCTCTCACAGTCCTAAGGCGCATCCGCGGACACTCATCCAATCAGTGTGCTTGGAGCCGTTGACGTCACACCATCTAAGACAACATCTGAGCCCGCTGACATCTCCATCCCCAGCTTCCCACTAACAGGAAGCGTGTCATTCACAAATTCATGTTACCTGCTAGCGGGATAGCAGGGATGCGGCACGCGCATGTGCTGTTGGACCAGGAAGCATGGTGAACTGGGCGACCTGGGGGATTTCACACAGCGGGGCATCCCGATTTTGGATTCCCTCGGGGGATCGATCTTATAGATTCCTGGGCCTATCTAGATGGGTTTTGGTCCACTTTAAGATTAAGGGACTTTAAGTGTTTTGTTTTTTCAACTTTTTTTCTGCTTGTATATTTTACTACTTATAAAAGGTATTTGTGTTCCCCAAATTGGGAATAATGTGCTCCACACTTAGCAATGCACTGCTTGGACAACCGTCCGAGGAGGCATGTGCTTGTTCAGGATGTGTGCATTGCAGATATTGAAGCCCATATTCTGAATAAGCAACTGGCAACACTGAGATCCACTGATCACACAGACAGGAAGGGGGGGGGGTGCAGCATGGGGGGGCAGGTGAAAGAGGGAGCAGGCTGGGGAACAGTTAGGAGCAGTTTTTTAGCCCTAAAATGTTCTTTAGCCATGTAAACAATAACAAGGTACAAACCTGTGGACGGAAGGACTCTAAAAAAAGCAAGGCAAGTGCGACTATAGAGGGGGATGCAGAGGATTCATTAAACATCTTCATTACTTCTATATTCACAATGAACAATATATGTCACATAAAATAACAAAAATAACCCAAACTCTCCAGTAAATGTCACCAGTCAAATCAAGAAAGAGGTACAGCTCTGCCTTAAGCAGATTAAAATAGTCAAATCTGCTTCTGGTCTAGATTACATGGGTTGCTCCAAACCATGCTAGGACAGGTCATTCTTAGAGATCCCAAGATTGCATTACTTCATGTAAAACCAGAGAACGTTACTAAAAATAAACATAAACTTACATAGCCTTTGTTTTTATGGAAGCTAGGCAATCCATAGCAAAGGAAAAATGCTTTTCTGAGAAGTACATAATCGACTGAACACATTTTAGAACAAAAATTGCAAGTATACTGAATGATACCAACAAAACATGAAGAGATATTTTACAAGGCAATTAGACCCTAGTCTATTAAGTTGACTGTAGTCGAGGGGCATCCTCTCTCCCTCCCCCCACCCAGACTTTCCTACCTCTTTTCCTCTACCTCTTTTTGTTCTTGTCTCCTTTTTCCTTCCCTTGATTTGGAATTTTTTAAGATTCCTAAGCCATGAACATGGAGACAAATGTATTTGATATGACTGCTTGATGTTCAGAAAAAGTTACAATGGCAATGTTTGCGCTTTAAAAACAATAAAAATATTCAAATATAATAGACAAACCGCCGAGTCTAGGTGGCATGCATCCCCATGTTTTAGGGAAATTATGTACAGTAATAGACAAACCATTTTTTTAATATAAAAATATTCTATAACAACAAGGACTGATTCACAGGAGCATAGCACATGTAATACCAATATTAAAAAAGAGGTCCAAAGATACCTGGTAACTACAGACCGGAAAGTTTAATATCTGTGCTGGGCAAGCTGTTTTTAGGGGATTTTGTAGGAGGTGCTATCTTGGAGTGTTGCAGAAATTAACCTTATTACTCTTTATCGGCATCATCAGTTATGATGAACTGGTGCTGCCAGATAAATGTGATCAGCTTTTATGAAGAAGTATGTTTAAGACTGAATCAGGAAGAAGTCATTGAATGTCATATTTTGACTTTATGATATTTAATACTGTGCCTCAAAATAGACTGTTACAAAAGATAAGAATGTTTGGACTGGGGAAAAATGTGTGAATACAGAAAAAAAAATAAGCAAAATAATTGCTGCAGAGGGCATCTTAAGATATCAAGAGCTAGAAATGGTTTCCACATACCTAGAAATGATGGGAGGTGGTGTTGAGCTCCCACTGAGTGTGAGAGGGTGGCAGTTGGCAGTAGTATTAAGAGCCCCAAAACAGGAGCATACAC
The DNA here is from genome assembly GCA_027917425.1 of Gastrophryne carolinensis. Classification (NCBI taxonomy): domain Eukaryota; kingdom Metazoa; phylum Chordata; class Amphibia; order Anura; family Microhylidae; genus Gastrophryne; species Gastrophryne carolinensis. Next base: position 495,838,603 of record CM051235.1, read on the forward strand.
ATTGCTGGAGGGTGGCAGAAATCTGTACCACTTGGCTGGAGTTTTCGCCCTAAAAGGGAAGAGAGTTGATGTGCGTAGTTGAGAGAAATTGTGGAAACATAGAGCTTGTTGAGTTGTTTGAGGTAAAAGCATTCCCCCATCAGCTTTTAGAGGTGCCATCTTGCTACTTTGGAGGAGTCCAGAGGCACCTGAGTCTGTGAGTTACCTGTTGCTGACAAAACGCTAATGTTATTGCCCAAATACGAAGTTTAGCTAACAGTTGATATCCATTATCTCTCCAGGATACAGGAAAGGAGTACAAGCAAAATATTGGCTGCAGAGGGGCTTGACAGATGTGTTTCCCACATGTCCACCTGTTCAGCCTTGTTGTACCAAAAAGAGTACCAAAACAGAAGCAGCCACATTGATGGAGGGTAGCAGTTGACCCAAAATGAAGAGTACCAAAACAGCACTAGTAGTCCCAGAATAGGACCAGTGGCATTGATGGAGAGTGGCAGTTGCCACAAAATAAAAAGTCCCAAAACAGCAAAATTAAGCCTAAATAATCCCAGGACATAAACAGTGGCATTAATGGGGGGGGGGGGGGGTCGGAGGCAGAGAATCAAGAGTACAAAAGCAGCAGCAGTCACATTGATACAGGGTGGCAGGTGGCACAGAATCAAGAGTACCAAAGCAGCAGTAGTCACAATGCTACAGGGCGGCAGCTGACACAGAATGAAGAGTATCAAAGCAACAGTAGTAACATTGGTGGGGGCAGCAGGTGGCACAGAATGAAGAGTGCCAGAATAGCAGCAGTCACAATGCTACGGAGCGGCAGCTGACACAGAATGAAGAGTGCCAAAGCAACAGAAGTAACATTGGTGGGAGGTAGCAGGTGGCACAGAATGAAGAGTGTCAAAGTAGCAGCAGTCAAATTGATGAAGGGTGGCAGTTGGCACAGAATAAAGAGTGGCAAAGTATCAGTAGGGACCAAAGCAGCAGCAGACACATTGGTGGGGGTGGTAAAAGAACACTACTTACAGACTGATTCAGTCTGGCACAGATGTCTGGAAAGCCTTGTCCATCTGTGCCTGTTTCATTCAATTGGGATGCCCCACTGTGTGAAACTCCCCAAAACGCCTGTACAAACTCATCTTTACTCTGTTCTACTGCACATGTGTGGGCTCTTGTCCAATCAGAGCCATTTGACATTCATATGTAATGCTCGGCAAATGGCTCTGTTTATATGCAAGGCTCGGCAATCGGGAGTGCGAACAACTGCAGCCCAGCAGTGAGCGCTCCTGCTCCCAGCCAATCTGAATGGCTGGGGGCGGGAGCATGCTCGCAGCCCAAAGATGAGGGGATGCGGCCGTCCATTGTATACATGGCTAGTTTGCGGCATCCCAAAGTGGGATGCCCCTGAGGAAGACTAGCGGCTGGCCTTGGAATCAGGCCTCATAAGTCTCATGACCATATCCCTGACAGCTGGCAACACGAGCTCCCACGTCAAAGTCTGCAGGCCTACCTGAGGATTCTGTGGACCTCTCATCTCCATCTTGGCTATCCTCTAGTTGCATTATATCATCCAAATGTTGTCCTCACTGAAAAGCAGTTCAGAGTCGGCCGCATACGACAGAGCCTGTCACCCAAGATGTCCTCTTCCTTCCATCAAAATAAAAAAAACATGCCCGGCTAGGTATTTCCTGATGCTGAGTGTATAAGTGACCCCTCCACTTGCCATCCAGCATATTTATATGGATTTTTATTATTGGGCCATTTTTTCGTGATAGTGCTCCTTTAAGCTGCAAAAACAAAAAACTCATCCGTGATATTGCTACAATATTAGAAGAGGCAAAATCTACATTTTGGTACATCCTGATAAAGACACAAAGCACTGGGGAACTCATCAACACCTGGACCCCCACGGAAGACAACAGTGGTGGATGATTGCAGAATCATTTCCATGGTGACAAACAACCCCTTCACTACAGCCAACCAAGTGAACAACACTTTCCAGGATGTATGCATATCAATATCCAAGGTCACTGCACAGTGCAAGCCACTCATAAGCCTCAAGAATAAAATGGCTAGATCATCTAAAAAGCCAACACAGTTCTGGAAGAACATTCTTTGGACATATCAAACCAAGAGCAACCTCTACCAGAATGATGGAAAGTAAAAAGTATGGAGGCGTAGCACAGCTCATGATCCAAAGCATACCACATGACAGCGGAAGCAGTGTGATTGTTTGGGTATGCATGGCTGCCAGTGGCACTGGGTCACTAGTGTTTATTGATGATGTGACACAGGACAGAAGCAGCCGGATGAATTCTGCTATTCAGAGAAATACTGTGTCCTCAAATGCAGCCAAACTGATTGGTCAGCGTTTCATAAATCACATAGCCAAAACTACCCAGAAGTTTATTAAAGCAAAGAAGTGCCATATTCTTGACCAGTCACCTGATCTCAAACCAACTGAGCTGCATTTCACTTGACTAAACTTCAGACAGAAAGGCCCACAAACAAAACAGCAACTGCTGCAATAAAGGCCTGGCAGAGCATTAAAAATGAGGAAACACAGTGTTTGGGTTATGATCTACAGGCTTCAAAGAATCTCTACTGATAAGATAATGGACAGGAATTACTTTTCCTGGGCATCATTTCATTTTTTTTATTTTTTACAGATCTCTCAAAAAGAACACAGTTTACTTGAGAACTCTGAAGGAAAGGAGGAAGCAGATGCTATGTATAAATGCATTCTGCGTCACTGAAGCAAGGAAAGGGGTATCAACGTTAGAGATGGTACCTAACAAGTGCTGCCACCTCCTTGTGCATCCTAGGATCAAAATAACTGAAGAGAGCCTCAGACTGTCACATATGTAGAGAGAGCCATTGCAAAAACAAATGGATGAGAAGCAAAAACAAGACGAGGAGACACAAGCCACAAGGCAGGTCTAATCAGCAGACCTCCTGTGTACTTGAAGAGATATATGGTCAAGACGCATTGGTGTGTAAAATTTATTTACTGAAATTAGTCGGCACAGGAAGACTCAATATACATCTAACCCCATGCCCTATCAGGAATGAACTTGGCCCCTCTGCTGCCTAAGGCGATCTGTAGAAACACGCTCCTCCACTTCTCAACAAAATGCGGGGGGTTGGGGGTGGAGGCGAGGCAGGCTTCTGAGCCACCGATTGTTGACTTGAAAGTGGCACAGCAGTAAAAAAAAAAAAAATACATGAAAAAAGCAGGTAAATTGCGACAGATCATTATATGATCTATATAGTTGCCTGGAAATCCCTTTAAGTGGCCGGAACAAGATTTGATCTCACAATCTGATAAGTTTCTCGCAGTGGGAGTAAGATCAACTGCATGGGAAAAAAGGTGGGTCTCTGTTTTTTTAGGTGCCTTCAGCCTGTACCCAGGCCTATCAATCTATGCTCCTAGATCTAAAAATAGTGCAAGAGCCCCCCTCCCCTTCCAGCTCAAAGGCAGCATATGCAGCAGCTAATAGGAGCCATAGCAGTATGTTGCTTTTTTGGGGTCTCCCAGGGCAATGGAAGGCATAAAGAAAAGGGCTGGGGGAAATGCCATTAGACCTACACACTTCAGGCAGGATGTAGGTCTGCTTTAAAAGAAAATGAGTTTACAGAAACTGCTATCCCTGATGCCTTTTTGAAATTAGCCGTGCCTAACAATGACAGCCTCACCTCATATAATAGGGGGCATGAAGTGCTGCAGTATGCAGCCCTTTTCAGTACCCAGGAGTAGTTAGATTTCTGTAGGTCAGAAGCCCCTGACCTAGAGTTGGCAGGAAAGGCCCTGGTCTGCAGGGACCTAAATTACACCTCCTCCTGTAATCCATAAGCCCCAATATTAATTAACCAAGAAAACAATGTTTAATTCCAGACTTACAGGCAGAGGCAAGGGTGGGTAAGGCTCTGTTTTAGGTCCCTGCAGGGTGTGGGGGGGGGGGGGGGGTAGACTGCAGGACCCTGGTTATACATGTACATCACTGAATGTATTTTAGCTTGAAGACCCACAGAAAAAGGTTGCTTAGAGGCCAGTCTATAATTCCAATATGTAAATTAGCAAAGGACTCCTTACTTTTCAGTCAGCCACCAGCATCTTCCCTTCTCCTCAACCTCCATAGAAAAAGACACCAACTGTCAAACAAGACTGAAGGTCCACCGTGGATCACCTCACTACTAGCCTGGGCAGATCTTGCATGACAGCTAGCTTCATGCTGCATTGCATAGGGTTTTTTTTTTACCCCGCTTTGTCCCAACACGTCTAATCATCACCTCATCATTCATGTCTCCCCATAATATGCTAGTCCTGGCTTTCCCCCTCTCTTTATAAGTCCCACCCCAACACTACACCAGTTTTTAAAATCCCTGTACCCCCCATCCATTTGAAAACCTAGGCACCTAAACTCCCATCTCCATCCACCCACACATCACCCACCTTGCAAACTTTTTTTGTGTTCCCAGTGTCATACAATGTCTATGCACCAACATAATAACTAGCAGCACAAGCATGCTGATAGGCCATGCTGAGATTTGTAGTTCCACACAGTTTAGGACAATGGTAATTCGGCTCCAATGCCATACACATGTTGGAGACGGGAAGTTTTTGATTTATATTAACCTTACATCTTTGCATTCCCGAGTTGCCTGCCATTCTTGAGAAAGTTGCACCAACCCCCACACCCCCTGCGGTCCCTGATACATTAGAAGCTTTGTACCAAATAAACTAGCCATTATCTGAGGAGGGAACAGTGCCGGAGGAACACTATTAAACAATCTATATTGCAACTTCTTACTGTTTATAAATCTGCCTCATTTAATTGCACCTAACAATTCTTTCATTGTTTTATTATGTGGAATATCAAGAGCTGACCACGTCTCCAAATGTCTCTTGATAGCAACACAATGAACATTGCAACATCAACTGATTTAACTGAAAGGGACGAAGTGAAGCGTTTAGCAAAATGGAATAAAAATGCTTTGAGACAAGATTAATTATCCATGAGAAAAGCCTGCTTCTGCCATCTCCATATCATATCATTTCAAACTAGTGTGTTCTGTGGCACACTGCTTACTTGTTAATAGGAAATCAGTTGCAGCTTTCCTAATTATTTGAACAAAGTGGGTCATGTCAGTCCCTTTATTGTACTAGACAACAGATTGCAGAGTCAAGAGCACATTTTGCCTAAAAACTCACAACTCCCTGTTCTAACGGCGCAAACACGGGCTCTTGTCTAATCAGTGCTGTACATTAATGAATGGCATACGACCCTGTTTGGAAACAAAGACCCAGTATAAGGGGGCAGGAGCGGTCACATCTCTAGTCTCCCTGTGGTGTGTGTCACGCTCCTGCATCCAGCCTCTCTAAATGACTGGGTGCGAGAGCATGCCTCAGCTACAGCGAGGCCAGGAATGAAGCCACAGCCAACGAGCGTAGTGTGGGAGCCCTGGAAAAGTTGAGTGAGAAGCGGGGTCATTCAGTTGGTTGGTCAACTATAAAGGGACATTCCAGGAAAATGGCGCAGTCTATACTGGTTGCGCCGGTGGCCAACATTTATTCACCAGTGCTTTGTAGTTGACAAACCCTACAGAACTTGCTCCTTTATGCTGACTCAATCACTCACCCTTACTGAATTTCACTTCTGAGCAGCAGCACACATCAGCAGAGCCAATGACTAATACATGCATGAGGAGACCCAAGGGATAGATTTCACTAGGTGCATGTGAAATCAATAACATCTAATATCTCCTACAACCAATATGGCCAAATATGTAAAACATTACTGCATTCTTAGACATCTAAGATGCACCTGCCCATAAGACACACTTAGGATTTGGAGGAAGAAAATAAGAAAAAATATTGTAAACCAAATGTGCTAAAACACCCCATAACAGGCAGTGTGGCATCCCCCCCATCCCATTCCCCATGGGCAGGGTGGCATTTCCCCATCCTATTCATCATGGGCAGTGTGACATTCCCCATCCCATTCCTCATGGGCACTGCGGCATTCCCTCATCCCATTCCCCATAGGCAGTGTGGCATCCCCCATCTCATTCCCCATAGGCAGTGTGGCATTCCCTCATCCCATTCCCCATAGGCAGTGTGGCATCCCCCATCTCTTTCCC